>LPNX011025543.1:196742-358309 GCA_001517045.1 Pseudotsuga menziesii | reverse complement strand
TAATGTCTCTCGAGCCCTACTATGTACTGGTTTGGTTACATTTATTCTTCACCCACCTTTGATATTATATGCTGATCAATCGATTCTTGAGAGCACTGTCTCAGCTGTTTACATGCTGAATGTCTGAATGCTGTACTCTGATTTAGTCATCCCATTGAGCCATCTTTACAAAAAACACCAAAAAAAACATTGAATTCTCAAGTTACCAGGCATACTTAGCTATAACCACTAAGTAGTTTCCTGGAGTGATAACACAATCGATAATCAGCAGGTCATAAAGATGGAAGAATGATTGGAATTCATTAAATACATTTAATGAACAACCATGAAACATAGCATGAAATAACTACAATTTTATTAACTTGTAAGAAGTTACAAAGTACAAAATCACAAAATTTCCTGTAGTGCAACTTGGAAGTCTGTTCTTCAATATGCTCCTAGGATTAATCTCCACCAAAGTTCCTCCATCTACTTTGGGAAAGGCTTCCCTTTAAATAATATTACGATTTTTACAAAAAAAGGAAAATTCCCAAGATGTGGGATTACAAAATAAAACAGTTTATTATTTTCGATGGGCAGAACACCACTTGGCATCTAAGACCATCAAATAATCAACATCTTGATACTCTGCATCTTGTAGGTGTACTTCCACTCTTGAGATGTGGGAGGTGATCTCCCTGTTCTTGACTTTCTTCAACTGTGCAAGGTACACATGTATCCTAAGCATTGCAACATTCAGTATCTCGATCCACCTCAATATCTCCTGCAAAGTGAGCTGTATTACCTCCTGAATCTATTCCTTGGCCGCAGCAAAATTATGTTCCATCTCTTCTAATTTGAGCTTGGGGGAGGGCACCTGGTCAGTCGGATCTAACAAAGTCAATTCTCAATATTTGAACAAAACATCAGTGGCTGACCATCTATTTTTGCATGGTTGATGTCCATCTTTGATGCTAGAGTCCACTGCATCACAAATTCTTCCCCAGGTATCGATTGTAACTTCGGTTTTCTTGGCCAGAATTTTATCCATTACTGACAAATCATGTGGTTTGTCTTTACTGTGTTTTTTCCAATCTAGTACGTCTTTAAACGCTTTGACTGCTGCTAATCTTAAAGAATGATGATCATGAAATATCTTAGCTTATCATTCAAACTAATTAAACAATTCTTTCATTTCATTGAACCTAGTATACAAAATGGAAATGGATTGCCATAATTGGTCATGAATTCTGCAAGCTAAATGCTTAAATTCTTCAACTGTTAATATGGAAAAAGATGAAGTGGCTAAAGCTAGTTGTGATTCCTTAGGCTATTGCTGAAGGGTAGCAATCTGATTAGCTTGTTGATGGTTGAGCAAATCTGACTTCTCAAGCTGATGCTTGAGATAGTCATTCTCCTTCTGTGATTGTTTATGTCTGTCTTCATGCTCTTGTTTGAGGAGTCTAAATTCTTCTTGATGGCATGCCTCAGCTATCACCAATTCTTGTTTGATTGTCTATAGTTCTTGTTCCTTGCACATGTAAAAGATCCTATGGCAGTTGTTGTGTCTAAGGACCCTTATTTGATGTCAAGGGAGTCTGTCTTCAAGATAAATTTATTTAGGGAAGGAACTTGTTTGACTGAGCCTTCCCTTTTCCTCTTTGTTCCTTTCTTCATTATTGCTTTAACGTTTCTTCTCCAAAAGCATTTTCCAAACGAGACCACGACATCTTCTCCAAAACCAGCCATCCCTTGAGAAGTTGAGAGGGTTTCTGGTTGGGGGGTGACCAAGGGATCATATTGTGACTAGGAAAATGATATTTCCATTATGATGGGAGAAATAATCATGGGGGAAGTGGGGAACACAAATACAAGGGGTGAAGAAGAAGTGGGGACATGGGTATTGGTTTGGGGGGAAAGAACTATAGAAATGAAGGGGATTTCTACTTGTGAAGATGTACGGGTATTTGGGGATGTATGAGAGGTTAATTAAATAGGTGGTGAAGAAGGGAGAGTGGGGTTGGGAATTTTAGCCAATATCGATGGATTTCTAGTGGTATTCTCAAAAATTGGTTTTAAATTTAACTCAAAAAAAGAGGGTTGAGGAAATAAAGAATCAAGAATATTTTTGGACAAATGTGTATCGGTATTGAATATGTGAGATGGATGAGAATATTTACAAGGCATGTGGTGGGCCCAGCTTCTTCTTCTAGGTCACTATGAATATCATGAACTTCAATTTCAGATTGGGGTGGAATTTCTACCTGTTGGACTGGAGGGATCCAAAGAGGCACTTGTTCTTGAAGAGAAAGTGGAGCTATTTGTGATGGTTGTTCTTCTCTAGGAACTTGCTGAGGTATGTGCTCAATTTGAGCAACTGGTGCTTCTGGTACTTATGCTTATTGGAGAATAAGCCGAGTTCTTTGTTTCTTGGGCGAGGTTTAGCATCTTGTGTATGGAGTTGAGAATTGAGCTTGACCAGATTCTACTTTAATTCTGCCCCTTTGTGCAGAGCTTCCAACATTTGTGAAGAGTGAGTGCTCATAGGGGCTTCCATGAAAACTTTACCCTTATCTTTGGACTGAGAGGTTTAGGCAGAGGAAGATCTTGTCACGTCCTACTCCCTTACTTCTTTCTCTCTATTTTCCATTTCAATTTTTTTTTTTTTCTGCTGCATCCATCTTTAGTTTCTTGAATTATGTAGCACCAAAGAATCTAAATTCAATGGAAACTTAGGCCAACCCTTCCTTTTGTGCTTTTCCAATTTGGGGAAGGTGCCATCAATGACTATTTGAAACAAGATTTCTTGCAATACCATGTGGTTTGGAACTATCCTTGGCAACAAATGTATTGTATTGCTACCCCAAATTCAGATGTAGGAGAAATATTCCCCAACATACCAATCTCCTTGCAATGCAATCAGTGCCCTAGCTCTCTTTGAAAATGCCAGAGTGTCAGCCTTGAATATGTTGTGATACATGGACCCTAGGAAAAGGTTGCAAATACCATACACTTGAGGGACAAAATTGTCCTCGCGTATATCGAAACAGGAGATATGCACTGGCGGGGAATCCTTCTGCCAATTCCAACCTAAGGAGGAAAATGCATAAGTCACGCAGAAAATGTCCATTACATGCCTTGACATGAAAAATTCCATTTTTTTATTTTCCATGGTCTTCTTATACTTCTTGATTTCCTCCTTGAGATTCACAGAAAAAATCTATGCCCAATTGAAAGACTCACCAGTAAGTATGATGTGGTGGGCCGTCTGGAACCCATTCGGCCTTAAACAATGAACAATTTATCGTTCCATACAACCGACAGAACATGGATGCAAGCAATGAATATGGTTCCCTGAACCAAGAAATATGGTAAGAATTACCTGGTGGAGGAAAAAACAAAGCTGGATTCTCCATCCATGATTTCACCACCTCTTCATAATTGTATCGAGAAACGGCTTCGTCTAGAAACTTATGGCTCAAGAGCTATTTAGGGGGTCTAAGTGCATAAGCCTTGGCAAGACTGTTAGTGTTGGAAGTGGCCAGAAAGGTACCAATATGGTCATTAAACATGCGGTTAGTAGTCTTAGCATGATCCAACACCCACTTAACCAGGTTTGTGTATGGCATAAATAGAGGTCTTGAAGCAATAAGATGTAGTTGTGAAATTTGAATCCTAACATAGGTGGGATGGTCATGGGGGACTGATGAGAAGTTGACATTGTTGAAGATAGAGTAAATTCTCAACCTGTCTAGATGCAAGGTTTGAGAAATGTGCCCACTGGTATCCGTGAAAATTACAGCATTCGGGTCTTTGCTCTTCTGCTCCTGCTGACCAGTTTTGGACCTTGTGCTTCTGGGTGTAGCAGATGCCATCTCTGTTCAAAATTTAGCAACCATGGTCAAAGGTTTACTACAGTTGAGAAATAACTGAATAAACGACCGTGAAGGGTAAAACTTACCGGTAAGAATCTTTGAAAACCAAGGAAATCATGAGCTTGAGCAAGAAAAACACGCAGTAAAAATATCCAACTACAGTAAAATCACAAGCAAAAATGGTAAAAAATTCATAAATTTGAACAGACTAAATAGCCTAAACCTAAACGACAAAACAAATCTAAGTCGTAGATCTAGCATGAACAGACAACTGAAATGAAGGCACGAAACTCAAAATGCGGGAGTAAAAGTTGAAAATGTTTGGATTTTTGGTGTTTCCGGCTTCCGTGTTCCGCCTTCGAAAAGAGAAAGTTGGAAAGAGATTTATTTGAACACAAAAAATATTGAAGTTCTGCGTTCCACATATCAAATAGGTGGAAAGCGAAAAGTGGAAAAATAAGAAAGCAGATAATTGCTTCCGCAACCCACTTTTAGCGGAATGCGGAAGTTGGAAACGAGCATAACAATTTTATTGTGAATAAAATATTTCTGATTTTCGTATTCTGCATAGCGGAAGTGGGAAAATCAATTTTTTATTGAATGAAAAATGATACCTTCAAGATCCTCCTTAGAGGAAGTCAAATAAGTAACCTTTTATCAAGCAAAACATGGTACTTCCGGGATCTGCCTTAACACAAAGTGGGAGTCGAAAAATGATTTCCCAACCCCCCCCCCCCCCCCAAAAAAAAAAGGATTTATGTGATATGATTTAGCAAAAATCGAAATGTGGAAAGCAGAAACATAAGAAAATAATACTTAAAGGAAGAAGGTGCTTCCGAAATCCAGAAAACCCAAAAAAACGAGGCTAACAAGGAAACTTTATTTAGTCCAAAACATGATACTTACATTTTAAGGATTCCCATAATGGGACCAAGGCTTCAGAAAACAATTAAAAATTGATGGGGGCTCCCATTTTGATGGCTCAAGATGGGATCTGTTGCAGGAAACAACAAACATTTATTGTTGGAATTGAGTTTAACTTTTCAATAGACAATGTCATGAGAGGCAAGATTATTAAATTAGAAAATTATTCCAAATTCTCTTCACATGTTTGAGAGGCAATATAATTCTTTATTCTTGTCAATTATTCTCAAATTTGATTCTATTGACATGATACTTATTCTTTTGGGAGTATGATTTGTAGTTGGAAATCCCTAGAGAAAAATCCATGTTGATTTGAAGCTTGCAATTTTGAATGCAATTGTCATAGTGTGCAATAGGAAGAAGGTCAAAGTTGTACATATAGTAAAAATATAAGGTGCTCGTGTGCCAATACTTGTAACATAAATATAGTTTATAGTTTATTGCTTAATTTATACATATGGTTATAATTTTTAATATGGGTAGTACATAAAATCTTTCTATTCTTGAAATATTTTAATATTTTATATTTTATTGATAAATATATTATCCAACCACTACAAAGAAAACACGAGTCTCGTGGAGGTATATTAGGTACTACTATTCTAGTCTTAGGTACCAGGTATATTAGGTACTACTAGTATAGTCTTAGGTAGATACTATATAAACTAGTGCATAGTATGTAGTGATGTAGTGTATATACTATATATACTAGTGCCTAGTATGTAGTGTATACACTAGAGTATACACTAGTGTATACACTATATATACTAAGGCATAGTATGTAGTGATGTACTATATATACTAGAGTATACACTAGTTTATACATTAGTGCATAGTATGTTGTTGGGTGTTATTATGTCTAAATTAATCCACCTATTCTTTAATTATCAACTGGGGTTGGTAAGCTTTGAGTTGACACAAAATATATGCGAAGGTAGAGGGTGTCGTGTAAATATTTTAACAAAAAAAAAGATCGAAAAATATTTCAAAATGAAAAACTGAGTCAAACTCTTAAAAATGCAATTATTAAAGTAATTAAACTGAAACAAAATAATAAACTAAATAATTGATAATAAACTTTAAATTGAAATACAATCAACAATTAACTATTCAAACGGAAAACTAGGGTACAAGGAAAACTTAACTTATAAACAACTAGACAACTTAATAAGAGAAGCAAGTAGAAAACTTAATAAAAGAAAAGTTCATAAAATAAGAAAGTAGAAAACTTAATAAAAGAAATATCTTTAGGTTCTGTCCTACAAGTTCTTTCAACAATAACACAACATAAAAGAGACAACCTAAAAACATACTAAATAAAACACATATAATACTCAATCTAGAAAACATAAACACAAAATAATACAGTATTAAAACAAAATCAGCAATAACATTCAAGAAACAAAAACAACTTGACACACATTCAAGCAAAAAGAAATAAAGAAAAAAATAAAACTTTAATAGATAACCTAAAACAATTAAACTTTAATTTTAATGTTAAACAAAACTAACATCTAAATATGACAGTCAAAACATAATTCAAACATTAACAATACTAAACTAAAAACAATCTCAAAATACATAAAAAACACTAAAAACAGAACTAAGGGTTGAATGATAGACTGAACTGTAGGTCTGAAAGGGGTGGCTGAATAACAGACTAAACACACTGTCTGAGTGACAGGCTGCACAGTTTAAAATGGTAAAAAATAACCTAAATGAACTAACCAAACTTCAGCTGAAGCCATGCAAATATAATTCTAATGCATCGGAACAGTAAATAAACCTATTTAACAACAAATTAACCTTAAACTAATTCATGAACAAAAGGAATCATTGCATATTAAACTAATAAATAAATTGGAAATTAACTTGCATAAATTCAAAATAGGAAGGGAAATAACAGAATTGAATCTATTCTAAATTCATGAAAGCAAATTATTCTATATTCTTGAAAACAAAGACTAAAAGTAATGTTGGAAATGAAATAAATGGAAACAAAATGATTGAAAGCAAATAACTAAAATCAAGCTATGCGCACATCTAACTAATTAACTTCAAAATAAAACTAAGTTAATGTATTACAGAAAACAGATAGAATAACATTTACTATAATCTAATGGAAGCAAACTAGAAATTAAACTAGACTAGCTAAAACATAAAAGAAACTAATCTAAACAAAGAAAATGAACCTCTGGTTGATGACGGGCCCTCTCAACAATCAGGGGTGATGCTTGAATAATTTCTACTTAAACACAATATTCAATAGTAACACATATAGCTCTTTATTCAGATGGTGGAACAAAAATACAAAGAGTAAATCATAGCAGGAACTCTTCTCCTAACTCTGCTAACTGATTGATTTTCTAGCTAACTCCAGCTCTCTCACAGAGGTTGATATATATAATGATTTACAGAGATGAGCAAGTCGACCCTTTAGTGGTTGAATTCTCTCTAAATTTAGTCGACTATAATGGACATTTAATTAATCACAGGCCAGCACATAAGCATCTCCCTTCTTCAGCACGAGTCTGGTTCTTTTCATTGGACAACATACACACATGTTCCTTCTTCAGCGCAGCAGGTCTTCAGATGTGGTGCATGATTCCTTCTTCAGTGTGACTATGGAATGGTGGTGAGGAAGGGAAATGTACACAGTAGATAATCTATAACGCAGGTCATTATATTCTTTAAATGCACAGACTGGTGGTAGTTTGGAGTCAGGAAGAGGAGGCCACGAGTGATCCTTCTAGGCTGAAGACGCTCCATCCTTTGAACGCATGGGAAGTGAATAGCTTAGTGTTGGGAGAAATCATCGGCAATCCTTTTATACTAATGATCATTCTATCACCTCGGCACATTGACAACAAAATGGTTTGCAGAATATTCCAATGTTTTAATGCTTGAAATCGGTTATCAACAGCGCGCGATCTGGTTAACGAGCTGGAAGGTGAGCTGCGTCGTGAGATGGATAATGAGTGGATATGCTGGGCACAAATCTAGGGTTAATGAATGTCTATTTTCTAGTGGATTTAAGAACTACAACCTGTGGTAACACGTTTCAACATATGGCGAACTACCAATGAGTTTCGCGCAGCAAGCTGGATGACAAGTTGGACGTCGAGCTGGACATGCTGTGCGCAAGGTAGGATGAATGCATACTTGTTATTAATTTGGCCCAAAAAGATTATAAAATATGCAATAAAATATACAAATCAATTAATACATTAAATACATTTTAATAATGCTATTTTTAATTAATAAAACCATAAAAAATGATAAATAAAAAGATTTCATATAAACCTTAAAACACTCATGCCTGAGGCTGAATATTGATCTGTGTGTCATAAAATATACAAAAGATAATAAAATATGTGTTTAAATGAATAATTTAACTGCAAAAAATGATAACAAATATAGGATCAACATTCCCCCAAACCGAAGAAATGCTAGGTCCCATTGGGCAAAAAGAAAGAAAAACAATTTGAGAAGAAGGAAAACTAGAAGCTACCTTCAACCTAGCAGATAAAGAAGGTAATTTAAAATTCACTCTTTTAACTTGTAAAATAACATATCTTTCATGTCACACATTGTATGAAAATTAAAAATGACTTCATTGGGTTTTCAATAGTTCTCAGGTTCAAAATAATTTTATCATTTATAAGGTTTAAAATTAATTCAACCATGTCCAATGTAAAACTTTGGGCAAGTTGAACATATAACACAAAAACATAGATTGCATTTTAAATAACAAAAATATTGATTATTTTTATGCATGACTGGGTAAGAGAATAGAATTATTAACAGTGAAATGGAAGTAAAAACTATTTGCCCAAAAACAAAATTTAGTTAGCAAATTTAATCATAACTACTATAATATCACCATTTTTCTCATATCACTATTTGATATTTCATTTTCCTTCATTCGATTGTCCATATGGCACCCATATGGTAAGACCATATTGAATTTTGTTGTAAAATATGCTTCAAGCTATAACCAAATTCCACTGTTTACATTCCTAAAAAATACTTATCATTTGTTAGAGATAAATAGATTTGTCATAAAATAAAAATAATCTAATTTTTTACAAGTCAAATCCATCTTCCCCCAAACCAAACAGATGGCGTGTCCTCAAGCCATACAGAAAGAAGAATTGATTGTTCCATAAAAATAGAAAGAATGCTAGCATGCTGTTAATTATTTTTTTAAGAAAAACTAAATAGTAAATGGAAATGGTTCAGAAATGTATCTTCATGAAAAATAAAACAGTGCTTAGAAAGACCATGTAAATGAGAATAATATAATTAAGAGAATACCATAGGAAAAACTAGCCATCCATGCCTCATTGTAAAGATATCCTGTCATCATCAAGTATTTTAAGTGTACCCCAGAGTGTGTGAGATTTACAGCTATGGGTCCCATTTCTAAGATAATGACATCTTAGATATATGCGGAATGAGACGATCGAGGAAAAGTCAACTTAGAGCCATTCTCAAATGACATTATAAACAATTGGCCATAACATAATTTTTTGAAGAATGTTTTAATATTATTTTATGAACTATATGCATAGCGGTGTATTAACCAGATCTCGTTTACTAGATATTGCCCCACTGCTAGGAAGCCTGTTCAGTACCCCGGCGGGTTTATCTTGGTACCATGCAAGCATAGCCCCATTGCCAATGAGCATGTTCAGTACCCCGACGGGTTTACTTGCATTTATCGAGCTTCATGTTGTAAGGTTTTTACTTAGCATTGACCCGCTGCCAACAAGCATGTTCAGTACCCCGGCGGGTTTGCCTTGTATAATGATATTAAAGATATGGAAGCCGATTGGTACTAGAGTGTGTTAAATTTTGCTAAACACATAATTCAATTGTTTTCAAAATAAAACTATAAGTAATTTCATAACGGCCAAACTTCATAAAACATGTCAAAAGAGAATAACTGAAAGTTGTTCTTTAACCTAACATCCCTTCTTCTTTATGAAAGAAAAGTAATGTTCCCCACATACAAAATTTCCACTTACTATCGAGTTATCACCAAAATACTCAAGAGACAAGTTCTGACAACAAGTATAGGATGAACTAGTAATCTGTAGGTGAAAAATAAGGATGTGAAAAATATGATAATGAAAGTGGGTTTTATCAAGCAACTGTTTAAAAGAATAAATCAGAAACATACATGTTTGAATAAAAATACCAAAAACTATATGAATCATAACACAATTGATTCAGTATGATATACAAAGGATTGATAATAATAATAAAAAAATTATCCGTATAAGCTGCAGATTTCGAAAGTACCCCAAAAAGATTAAAATACCTGATGAGTATTTAGCATACTTTCCTAGTCCAAGTAATATTCCGTTAGTTTCTCATAGAGATAATATACTTGTAATCAAACTGCGAAACCACTTGTTAGATGATTCAATTTATTCATAAAGACATAAAAGTGAAAGAGTCTTGTATAAACAATCTATTAGAAATTAATCTTATTTATTCAAAGAAACAAGCACATATTTACATATACAAGTGATAATAACCCATAATATTTTTCAAGGATCAGGAGGAGGAGGAATAAATTCCCCTTCAACTAATTCCATTTCATTTTGCTGCAAAACATTTTGTATAAAATCCTGTTTAGATGTTGGTTGGTGATAAATCCTAAGTCTATGTCCATTTACTACAAAGGAAATTTATGAGCCATCAATTGTTTTAATTTTTACTGATCCATTATGAAAAGCTGTAACTACTTTGTATCGGCCCACCCAACGGCTAGATACTTTCCCTTAAAAAAATTTAAACCATGAATTGAATAATAGTGCCCAATCTCTAGTGTTAAACTGCTTTTGATTAATAAATTTATCATGATGTGTTTTTCATTGATTTTGTATTAACATCGTTCTTTGAAGTGCATCTTGTCTAATTTCGTCTAACTCATAAATCTGTAATATTCGTTGCTTCTGTGCTTCATCCAAATTCATACCTAATTTTGCTGCCATACAAAAAGTTTTAACTTGAAATTCAATAGGTAAAAGGACTTGTTATACATACGCTAACTCATAGGGGGTATCTACGGTAGTGTTTCTCCATGTTATCCTATAGGCCCATAAAGCCTTTGGGAGTCTATCTGCCCAATCCTTATGATGTAAGTGAATGGCCTTAGTTAAAATCGCTTCTAATACTTTATTAGTTCATTCTACCTGACCATTAGCCTGAGGGTGGTAAGGTGAAGATTTGTAATGTCGGATGCCATATTTCAAAGTAAGTTCTTTCATTAATTTATAAGTAAACTAAGTACCTTGATCTGTGACAATTTATCTAGGTACACCAAATCAGGTGAATATTTCTTCATATATAAACTTTACCACCGATTTCTCTGTGGCTCTAAATAAATATTTAGCTTCTACCCACTTGGTGACATAGTCCATACAAACTAAGATATATTTCTTTTTATGAGACATGGGAGAAATTGGTCCTACAAAATCAAGAACCCATTTCTCGAAAGGTTCAATCATAACTTGGGGTTGTAAAGGCATTTGTTTAGATGATGTAGGTCTACCCATTCTTTGGAAACTATCGTATCCTTTAACATATTTTGTAGCATCCTTAAAAATGCTAGACCAATAATAACCAGAATGCAAGACTTTATATGTCGTCCTCTTATCAGAAAAATGTCCTCCACATGGTCCATCATGGCATGCATGGAGGATGTTTTTCATTTCATCCTCCCGCACACATCGTCAAATAATAAGATATGGACCAGTGTGGAAGAGATCGTTATCAACCCAAGAATAATTAGAACTTTGAACTATAATACGATGCTTCTCATGTGGAGACAAATGGTTTGGTATTTTCCCAATTGCTAGATAATTGTAAATATATGCAAACTAAGGGGTTTGAACAGATACAACAAATAGATGTTCATCAGGAAAAGTGTCGTCAATTGGTTTAGTACCATCTCCATGTTCAATATGGGAACGGAAATCTTCTACGATATTTTGTTTACCCCGTCGGTCAATGACGGTAATGTTAAATACTTGCAATAAAAGAAGCCACCGGGTCACTCTACCATTGTTAATTGGTTTATTCATTAGAAATCTAATGGTAGAGAGATCGATATGCACAAAAACTTCATATCCCGTGATATAATAACGAAATTTATTAATAGAATAAACTATTGCCAAAAATTCTTTTTCAGTAACGGTATAATTTAATTTGGCATGGGTCATATTTTTGTTAATAAAATAAATGGCATAAGGTGCTTGTCCTTCTTTTTGGCCAAGGACTCCTCCTATGGCCGGATAAGAGGCATCAGTAGATATGTGAAAAGAAAGGGATCAATCAGAACCCCTAAGTATTGGTGCCACCGATAGTTTAGCTTTCAGGATTTCAAAAGGATTTTGACAAGATTCTGTCCACTGGAATTATGAGTCCTTTGTAAGAAACTTAAACATTGGTGCAACTAATTTAGTGAAATTTTCAATAAAATGACGGTAATAGCCTGCATGACCAAGGAAGATTCTTACCCCTTTCTGAGTTTTGGGAAAGGGAAGACCAAAAATTACTTTGATCTTTGTAGGGTCTACCTTAATTCCTTGGGAGGAAACATGGTGTCCCAAAACTATACCTTCTGTCAGTAACATTTTACATTTTTCGTGACTAAGAGATAAATTTGTTTCTTGAAATCGGATCAAGACATTTTTGAGGTTGCTAAGGGCTTCTTGAAAAGTATTACCATAGGCCATAAATTCATCCATGTATACCTCCACACAGTCATGTATAAGATCAGAAAATATTCCTAAGACTGTTCGCTGGAAAGTGGCAGGTGCATTACATAAGCCAAATGGCAAAACTTGATAAGCATATGTTCCCCAAGGGCATGTAAAAGTGTTTTTGGCTTGATCTTTCGATGCTATTAAAATCTGGTTGTAACCACTATACCCGTCAATAAAGGAAAAATATTGTTTACCTGACAGAGTATCTAATACTTGATCAATAAAAGGTAAAGGAGAGTAGTATTTAAGTGTAGCTTTGTTTAACTCTCCAAAATCAACACAAATACGCCATTTCCCTGTGACTTTCTTTGGGACTATGTCACATGCCCAATTTTGCAAAAACAATGTTACATTATTTGATTTTATTTGAGGACAATATGTTAAATTTTATGCTAAGTTGTAATTGATGACTCAGTAGCGTCAAGGATATTTAATGTAATTCTGAATATTTTAATTATGAATAAATAAAGGAGGAGACAAAAACTTAGGAGAGCTATTAAAAGAGTGTTTATTGGTCAAATTGGTGGAGGAGACTGGGTGGAGAGCAAACTAACATGTGGCAGCATCCTCAAACCTCTTCCAACTATTGCAGGTGGCAACCTCCCTACATTTGGGGTCATGATTCCCCAAGAAAGTGGAATCAGAGAAGGTGGCTCAATTAATAACAACAGACCCAAAAGACCTAGGCAATCTTTATAAAAATGGCCATTGAAGAGAGTCGAGGCTGCTCATTCTAGAGAAGTGATCATTCAGGTTGAATGAAGTTACTTCAGAGAAATTCAATGGAAGGGAGATTGGAAATTGTTTGAGGGGTAAATTGTTGATTGATCTAGTGTAGCTTTGAAGCTAAAAGATCTTACTGCTAAGTGTAGAGTGTTATTGAGATATTGGGACTAAGTCTACAGTTTGCATTCTCCACCAGTTCTCAGCCAAGAAGACCAGGAATAGGCTTGGGGGTCCTGAGGAAGCGTTGTTTGAGCGCTCTCCAGGAGTTTGGTAGGGAGGAATGGACTCCTAACGCTGTTGTCATCTATCCTAATCGGGTTCTACATTATTTTGTTTTAATGTGTTAGAATGGAAAATAACTTCTATTATGTGTTTTTCCACACCTGGAAGGACCAAGCTGTACTCCAGCACAGATAGAATATTTATAGTAGATGAAAGAAATTGTTAAGAGATTGAATATAATAGTTATGGTTCTGCATTTTATAGTTAACAGAGTAATTTATTTCAGTGTGTAGGTTATTATTAAAAAGAACAGTGATCTGGTTATTTATGTTCATTGTTTTAACAAGATTATTTATGTAAACCTATTGGAAAAGAAATAGCAGCATTTTAGCATAGGTAGAACATTTAAGATGATAAGAGAATATCTTAGTAGATAAGATTGTGTATTTACAGACAGTAGAGAAAATTTATCCAAGTTAAAATATTATGGAGGTTAAATTGTGTTATGATAGATACTATATTTTTCTATTTTCACTTAGTAACTGAATGAATGTAGCAGAGAAATCACACTCGACTTACAATGTTTACATTCAGATAGATAAAGAAATAAACTACTAATCATATAGTTTATTATCTAACAAATATCAACTAACTAGGACTAATAATTACTATAAAACTAAATAGGTTTATATTAGAAGTACTTAAATTATAAAGAGTAAACTAATTATAGAGTCTATGTTATATCTTTTCAAAGAACTCTAAGTAAATTCTATCTGTCAGTTTAGTAAATAAAAACAATGAGAACATGATTAATAATTAATATAAAACTAAAGATTTACCTAAGTAAAAACTGTTTTATAATTATTAGACAGGCTTATACCTGTAAAGGTAAAACATCAGGGTCGAAACCCTAAATCAATTTATTTAATATTTATAAATAAAAACATTTAAGCTACAATCCATTTACTTGGATTATTATATCAATAAACAATTAAACTACTATAGACTGGTTACAGTCCTTCCTGAAAATATATGTACAAATACAACTTAAAAATATCACAACATACGTGAATAATAATTTAACCAAACTTACAAGTAGCAAAATCCTATTATTAAGGAATTGAAGAATTTATATAGACAAGGGTTTCATCTCAGGAAAACCCTAGTTTGTATTTTCTGAACTAGTAGGTTAATATTATAAATTACACACTATGACTGGGTTACAATCTTAAATAATAACAATAATCTATTTACAAAAGATATTAGACAGTAATAATCTTCATTAACAGTTGATTAGGGAAAACCCTAACATACACAGAGTCACATTATACAATATTACTGCAAAACGAGACCGAGCTCGAAGAAAATCATTCTTAAAACCAATGTATTTCATTGACAGGCCGTAAGGATGGAAATATTAACTAATTACAACACCTAGATCAAGGTCGGGACTACCCAACAACATAGCCAAGGTTTGTAAATAGAATAGAACCAACAACATTTAAAAAAGAAAACCATATATCTAATGGAGAAACTAGACAAGTTTCCAAGCTCGGGGTTTCACCATCGACAACACTATTACAAGCAGGGTAAGAACCCATTCGTTGAACCCAGGGCTTACTGGATTGGAGCCACAAGTCCTTGAATCCAGCCAACATCATTTTCATCTCTGGTTGCAAGAGTTGTCACAAGTTCCTACAAGGAGAGCACAATACTGTGCATTATTTACAAATACTCAATATCTATTGTAAACCTAACTGTAAAAATAAATTTACTGTGAGTCTGTCATTCTGGAAAGAAAACCAAACAATTTTTACCTTTAATAAAAGAGTATCGAACAGTCTAACGAAGATAGTATCACCACTGCGAATTGCACATTCAAAATCTCCAAACCCTACGATGTCGATGGAGCACAACCAACAGCAACGAAGCGTTAGCTTCTCACAACAGTGACAGGCCACGACAATGGCAAGATGGAGCTAAGGACACGCTGCGAGCCAAGTGCATACAAAACAAGTAAAATATTTCCTAGTAACACCCACAGCTAAGAAGTTTGGAAACAAGACTGAACCCAAAAGACTACTGCAACTTTAAACCAAGGTTTTGGAGCAAGCTTGTATGGGAAGAACTCTCACGGCCACCATGAAACTATGCAGAGCAGCCCGAAGGCCAGCGTGAACTTTGGAGGGAGAATGACAAAGCGATTAGGGTTGCAAAAGTTTTATATCGCCAATACATGGACATGAGGTGACCATGTGCCCTCAAATATTTCTAACCATGCAGGGGTCGATTCCAAAGTCCACACGCAGTTCAATCATCCAAATTATTAAAATAATGATTGACATCAAACTTTGCATAAACTAAGACGTATGCAGATACATATCGCATCGATATTCATATAAAATATTTATCATAATGTTTAAATAGATTCGAATTGGAATTTGGTTTAAACAATAATTCTTAAACGTTGACCCTAGTGAAAGGTGATAACCACTTGATCTTATGGATAATCCCGAAGTCGATCCTGCATAGAACCCTTCTATCTACAAGTAGATTTATGTACTTGCAAAACAATGTTAAATATGCATGTATTGTAATCCAAACTTATCACTTATAAACCAACAGCTTGGGCGGTTATAATTTATGAAGTTAAATAACATAGTAAAAGATTATAAACATGACTTTTACAAAGTCAAATTTGGTTTAGAATTCTTAGACACTAGTTTCTTCTCGACCTGTCAATACGAATAAAATACCATAATTGTTTATAATGGACAAGATAGTTTGTCACTGTTCAAGATAACATGTACTTAGCATAGGGTAGAATTTTGATCATAATAGAAATATCTACCATAATAGCTACTATAGACATTAACTTAATATAAGAGAGGCAGTATGGTAATAATAAATTACAATGGAATAACCATGCTCAAGTCAATAATCATTGGAACAACACTGATTGACTTAGACTTAGGAAGTAAGGGCAAGTAGTATTCCATCTTGAAACGACGCAGATATTTTACAGTAATCAAGCTTATAATGTCAAGAAGAATTACAGGAAGTAAGATTCCCTACATAATGCAAATAACGATAAGTTTGATACTTTAGTAAATAATACGATAATGTATGTGATTACAATAGTACATGCAGTATGACGTTAATGTAAGTAAGGAAGTTGATAACTTGTTAGTGAGCAACTAGTTTTTACATGCAAGTAACAGGTTGATAACTTCCATAACTAGTAAGTTAAAAATAAAAATTGTAACATATATTCTATTAAGAATCTTTACTATTAGTATTGATAGAATCTCTTCCATGAATAAAAACAAATAGTACGAATAAATATAACATTTTCAAGTTAAGCGCGTTAACATAGAAATAAATATAAGACAAAGATTACGAGCTTAGAGTTCACAGTAAGTATCTTTGGTGTCACTAAGATTAATAAAGAAAGGAACACGCATATCGGAACTCTGCTTACAAGAAAAAATAGAAAAGATAAATTAATTTACCTCATTGAAGTTGCTTGAAAATTTTCAGCTTATTTTACTAGCATATTACTTTGCAAATAGAAACACTTCTTGCTACTTTATGAATTTAAAAAATTTACTTGTTCGATCGTACCTATGAACCTGTAAGAACTAGAAAGCTGTCTACATTAGCATAAATGCTAAATAAGCCCAGGATTCAAAGTCAGATTCCACCTACTTTCCTTAAAGTAGAGTTATTAGTAAACTGAAAGAAAACAGTATGCAAGTAAATTTGTTTACGTTACGAAAAATAATTTGCTTAGTTAACGTAGTTTTGAAAATGTATAATACTAATCGATAGACGGTTTCATTTTTCCGCTAACCATTAGCTATTAGTAAACCACATATTCAGCATTTTATGTTATCTTAAAAAAAATTAATTTTTGTGAAAATTTGGGGTTTTGACATGTGGTATCAGAACACAAGGTTCAAACACTAGGCCTTGATGAAGCCCAACTAGCTTTTATGGAAGAATGATTTTGAATTATTTTGCTGATGTATTTTCTTTTAAATGTTATTCAACAAAGAAATTGTTTTTGAAGTTTAATAACAGGTATGGAAAGGCTGGAGGAATATGCGGAAGAAGAATCTCCATTTACCGAACCAGAAAACTTACCAAGAGACCCTATACAAGAAGATCTAACCACTAATTCCTCAGAACTGTTACAAACAGTAAAATATTTAGAATATGAAATGGAATCTGTTAAACGAGAGAATGAAAGGATTCTGAGGGCTCAGGAGGAGCTAAATTAGATCCTAACAGAAACATTTCAAACTGAGGGAAGGGGAAAAAGAGTGGATTCAGAAGATACAAGTCATCAACATAAATTTAAAAAGATTAAATAGACTAAAAATGAAAGCAGCTCATCTTCAAAGGTTTTGGGTGATCAACGTAAATTTCTTTCCACTAGTGACAGTAGTGATGACAATCTTTATACTAAAAACAGAAAATATAAACCCTATGAGAAAATTTCTGGAGAATTCAAAAAGATAAAACCACCAACATTCAATGGAGATACTGAGAAGGGGGAGGAAGCAGAATCCTGGTTATCTGTGATGAAGAAGTACTTCCAGATTTATAACTATTCTAACCAATTAAAGGCTAGAATGGCTATCTACAACCTTTCAAGAAAGACTGATATTTGGTGGCAGGAATTGAAGAGAGTGAAGGGAATAAAAGAGAAGAATGTAAATTGGAGTACCTTCAAGAGGTACTTTACAAGAAATTTATGTCTGAGTAGTACTATGAAGAGAGAGCAAAAGAATTCTATGAGCTTAAATTAGGATCAATGACTATGAAAGATATAAACAGTAAGTTTTTAAGTCTTCTTAGGTATGTACCATACCTTGTAGATGAAAAACCAAAGGTTCAACAATTCCTTAGCTGTATACCTTATCATATTAAGGATAGGATTGAGTATGACAATCCAAAAACTTTGGAAGAAGCTATGAGGAAAGCCAACTTCTATTATGAACAGAATCGAAAGAAGGAAAGCATGGCCAACTGGAAGGCCAAGAAGAATAACAACCATTATGATCAAAAGAAGAAATATTTTGTGCCCAAGAGGAATTCTAAAAATAATAAGGGCATAAATTTTCCTAACAAGAATTTGCAAGGGAATAAGAATAA
Source organism: Pseudotsuga menziesii (assembly GCA_001517045.1). Lineage (NCBI taxonomy): Eukaryota > Viridiplantae > Streptophyta > Pinopsida > Pinales > Pinaceae > Pseudotsuga > Pseudotsuga menziesii. The sequence continues at coordinate 339,642 of LPNX011025543.1, read as the reverse complement.
TTCACCAAGTAATCAGAACAATTCAAAGGGTAAATAATCTCCTAATAACCATGGTAATTACGCAAAGAACCTATAAACTGCTGGGAGTGTAATGGCCCACATTATTCCTCAGTCTGTCCTAATCGAAAAAAGACTGTCAGTAATATTCATACCATACAAGAGTAAATGACCATCGGAGATTTAGCGAGGACTATGCCCAGAATCAATGCAGTCTTGGAGAATTGACAAGCAGAATATCAAACTTCCATGGTGGAAGTAGAAGGTATGATAAACCAAACCCCTATAGATAATTTAATTGATCCGGGATCTAGTTTCAGTTATATTTCACCTAAAATGGTAGAAAAATGTAAGTTTCCTATGGAAAAATTTGAAAATTCTTGGTTGGTGCAGTTAGCCACTGGTGCTAAAAGGAAGGTAACTTGTTTTGTAAAAGAATGTGCAGTGGTTATGGATCAAGTTGAAACTGTTGTAAAGCTTAATGTATTACCTCTTGGTTCTTATGACTTACTCATCGGTATGGATTGGTTAGAACAACATAGGGTGATTTTAAATTGTTATGATAAAACCTTTATGTGTATAAATAATGATGAAAAACCAATAAGTGTAAAGGGGATCCCTAGAAAAACAACCATAAGGCATATTTCTGCTTTGTAGCTCAAGAGATCTGTTAGGAAGGGTTGTAAAGCCTATGCAGTAACAATAACTGATGAGGAAAATCTAATTAAGACAGACAAATTAAAATTGGACGATATACCGATTTTAAGAGAATATGTTGATGTATTTTCGGAAGAAATTTCGGGACTACCTCCAAAAAGGGAACTAGATTTTACCATTGAGCTGGTACCTGGTGCAGTACCCAGCTCAAAGGCCCCTTATCGAATGAACATACTGGAACTGAGTGAAATAAAGTCACAATTAAAAGAACTTATGGAAAAAAAGTATATTCGACCTAGTGTGTCTCCCTGGGGGGCACCTATCATCTTCGTTAAGAAAAAGGACGGAACCATGTGACATTACATAGATTACCGTCAATTGAATAAGATGACCATTAAAAACCGATACCCATTGCCTCGCATAGATGATCTATTTGATCAACTACGTGGAGCCATGATGTTTTCGAAAATTGATTTAACGTTTGGATATCATCAAGTTAGGGTTAAAGATGAAGACATATTTAAAACAACTTTTAGAACTCGATATGGCCATTATGAGTTTGTCATCATGCCATTCGAGCTTACTAATTCCCCAGTTGTTTTTATGTGTTTAATGAACAACATTATGCATAAGTATCTAGATAAGTTTGTAGTCGTGTTTATCAACGATATATTAATCTATTCAAAAACTGAAGAAGAACATAAAGAACATTTAAAGATTGTTTTGCAAGAGATATGAGATCGTCAACTCTTTGCAAAGTTTAGTAAATGTGATTTCTTCAAAGATAAAATTCAGTACTTAGGTCATGTGGTGACTAAGGAAGGGATTTCGGTAGATACCGAAAAGATAAAGGAAATCAAAGATTGGTCGGTTTCTAAGGATGTAACTGATGTTCAATCCTTCATGGGAATTACTGGAGGTTCATTGAAGGTTTTTCAAGAATCATGAATCCGATAACTTCCTTGCAGAAGAAAGGAAAGAAATTTGATTGGAACCAGAAATGCGAGGAAAGCTTTAAAAAGTTAAAAACTTTATTAACCAACGCACCTATTTTAAGAATAACTGATCCAAATAAAGAATTTGTAGTGTGCATTGGCACCTGTAATGATGGTTTAGGCAGTGTTCTAACTCAAGAAGTGCATGTTATTGCCTATGAGTCTAGGAAATTAAAAATTCATGAAAATAATTATGCAACTTATGATTTGGAATTAGCTGTTGTTATACATGCTCTAAAGATGTGGCGTCATCACCTAATTGGCAGAAAATTTATTTTAATGACTGATAATAAAGGAGTAAATTATATGTTAGATCAGCCTAATATAAATGCCAGACAATCTAGGTGGTTAGCTTTCCTAAGTGAGTATGACTTCGAAATTCAACACATTAAAGGTAAAGAAAATAAAGTTGTTGATGCATTAAGTAGGAATGCAAGGCTAAATTCCACAGTAGTTATCAACACTTATACAACATATTTGGATGAACAACTTAAAACATGGATAGAACAAGATGAAATTTACCAAAACTTACAAGCTAACACAAAAGAAAATCCAACAGAAAGCTTAAGTAAAGGGTACAATTTGAATGCAAAGGAATTTTTACTATATAAAGACAGAATATATGTACCAAATGTGCCTAAAGTTAAATTGTTAGTTTTGGATGAAATCCATAAAACTCCATACTTAGGTCATCTAGGTTATCAAAAAACTATAACCATGTTAAGAAAAGAATATTTTTGGACAAACATGAAGAATGAACTGGTAGAGTATATCGCTAGGTGTTTTGAATGTCAGCAGGTGAAAACTGAACATCAACACCCAGCTGGATTACTTCAGCCATTACCCATTCCTAGCTGGAAATGGGAGATAATTAGTCTCGATTTTGTTACTGGACTGCCTAAAAATCAGAATTTAAATTATTCTATCATGGTAGTGGTCGATAAATTAAGTAAAGCAGCTCACTTTATACCTGTTAAAACTACATATAAAGCTGCAAACATAGCTTATATCTTTCTAAAACAAAATTTTCGACTGCATGGAATACCGAAAGTTATAATTTCGGATAGAGATCCTAAATTTACAGGTAACTTTTGGAAATCTCTATTTAAAGGATTAAACACTACATTAAATTTCAGTACTTCGTTCCATCCTCAAACAGATGGACAGACTGAAAGAGTAAACCAAGTACTGGAATATTTATTAAGAATGTATGTGAAAGACCAGCCAGGTAAATGGGAGGATTATTTGCATCTAGTAGAATTTGCTTATAATAATAATTATCAGACATCAACCAGATTTAGTCCTTTCGAAATCTTGTATGGAAGGAAATGTAATACTCCTATCTCTTGGATTAATCCGATGGATAGACTAGTATTAGGTCCTAAAATATTAAAGGAAATGGAAGAAATTGTAAAGCAGGTACAAGGTAATCTGAAAGTTTTGCAGGATCAACAGAAAAGTCAAGCAGACCTTAAAAGAACTTCAAAGGAGTTTCAGGTAGGTTAACATGTGTTCATCAAGGTGAGGCCCAAAAAGACCTCTCTGAGATTGGAAAGTTGTGAAAAACTAGCACCTTGTTATTGTGGTCCATTTGAAATACTTTCTAGGATTGGACAAGTAGCTTATCAATTAGCATTACCACCAAATTTAAGAGTACATAATTTTTTTCATATTTCTGTATTAAAGAAATATGTTCATGATGCTACTCATGTTGTTAACTGGAATGATGTACAGGTGGAACCAGAAGGATATTTTCTGGTGGAACCGGACTGTATCCTCAGGAGGAGGGAGATCACATTTCGGAACCGAACCATTAGTCAGGTGAAGGTGCAATGGAAGCACCTTAGTCCAGAAGAAGCCACTTGGGAATTGGAAAGTAATATGTGAGATGCATATCCAATTCTGTTCTAGGGGAATTTTGAGGATGAAGAATAAATAACATCGAGGATGATTTTATACTTTAAGGGGATGTGTATGTCACATGCCCCAATTTTGCAAAAACAATGTTATATTATTTGATTTTATTTGAGGACAATATGTTAAATTTTATGCTAAGTTGTAATTGATGACTCAGCAGAGTCAAGGATATTTAATGTAATTATGAATATTTTAATTATAAATAAATAAAGGAGGATACAACAGCTTAGGAGAGCTATTAAAAGAGCGTTTACTGGTCAAATTGGTGGAGGAGACTAGGTGGAGAGAAAACTAACATGTGGCAACATCCTCAAACCTCTTCCAACTGTTGCAGGTGGAAACCTCCCTACATTTGTGGTCATGATTCCCCAAGAAAGTGGAATCAGAGCAGGTGGCTCAATTAATGACAACTAACCCAAAAGACCTCGGCAATCTCTATAAAAATACCCATTGAAGAGAGCTGAGGCTGCTCATTCTAGAGAAGTGATCATTCAGGTTGAATGAAGGTACTTCAAAGAAATTCAATGGAAGGGAGATTGGAAACTGTTTGAGGGGTAAACTGCTGATTAATCTAGTGCATCTTTGAAGCTGAAAGATCATACTACTAAGTGTAGAGTGTGACTGAGATATTGGGACTAAGTCTACTGTTTGCATTCTCCACCAATTCTCAACCAAGAAGACCAGGAACAGGCTCGGGGGTCCTGAGGAAGCATTGTTTGAGCGCTCTCCGGGAGTTTGGTAGAGAGGAACGGTCTCCTAACGAGTGTTGTCGTCTATCCTAATCAGGTTCTACATTATTTTGTTTTAATGTGTTAGAATGGAAAATAATTTCTAGTCTGTGTTTTTCCACACCTGGAAGGACCAGGCCGTTCTCTAGCACAGATAGAATATTTATAGTAGATGAAAGAAATTGTTGAGAGATTGAATATAATAGTTATGGTTCTACATTTTATAGTTAACAGAGTAATTTATTTCAGTCTGTAGGTTATTATTAAAAAGAACAATGATCTGGTTATTTACGTTCATTGTTTTAACAAGCTTATTTATGTAAACCTATTGGAAAAGAAATAACAGTATTTAGCACAGGTAGAACATTTAAGATGATAAGAGAATATCTTAGTAGATAAGATTATGTTTTTACAGACAATAGAGTAAGTTTTATCCAAGTTAAAATATTATGGAGGTTAAACTGTGTTATGATAGATACTATATTTTTCTGTTTTCACTTAGTAACTGAATGAATGCAGCAGAGAAATCACCCTCAAGTTACAATGTTTACATTCAGTTAGACAAAGAAATAAACTACTAATCATATAGTTTATTATCTAACAAATATCAACAAATCTAAGATTAATACTTACTATAAAACTAAATAGGGTTATATTAGAAGTACTTAAATTATAAAGAGTAAACTAATTATAGAGTCTATGCTATATCTTTTCAAAGAACTCTGAGTAAATTCTACCTGCCAGTTTAGTAAATAAAAACAATGAGAATATGATTAATAACTAATATAAGACTAAACATTTACCTAGGTAAAAATTGTTTTATAATTATCAGACAGGCTTATACCTGTAAAGGTAAAACATCAGGATCGAAACCCTAAATCAATTTATTTAATCGTTATAAATAAAATCAATTTATTTAATCTTTATAAGTAAAAACATTTAAGCTACAATCCATTTACTTGGATTATTATATCAATAAACAATTAAACTACTATAGACTGGTTACAGTCCTTCCTAAAAATATATGTACAGATACAACTTAAAAATATCACAACATACCTGAATAATAATTTAACCGAACTTACAAGTAGCAAAATCCTATTATTAAGGAATTAAAGAATTTATTTAGACAAGGGTTTCATCTCAGGAAAACCCTAGTTTGTATTTTCTGAACTAGTAGGTTAATATTAGAAATTACACACTATGACTGGGTTACAGTCCTAAATAATAACAATAATCTATTTACAAAAGATATTAGACAGTAATAATCTTCATTAACAGTCAATTAGGGAAAACCCTAACATACACAGAGTCACATTATACAATATTACTACAAAACGAGACTGAGCTCAAAGAATATCATTCTTAAAACCAATGTATTTCATTGACAGGTCGTAAGGCTGGAAATTTTAACTAATTACAACACCCAGTTGAAGGCTGGGACTACCCAATAGCATAGTGAGGGTTTGTAAACAGAATAGAACCAACAACATTTAAAAAAGAAAACCATATATCTAATGGAGAAACTAGACAAGTTTCCAAGCTCAGGGTTTCGCCATCGACAACCCTGTTACAAGTAGGGTAACAACCCATTCATTGAACCCAGGGCTTACCGGATTAGAGCCACAAGTCCTCGAAGCCATCCAGCATCATTTTCATCTCTGGTTTCAAGAGTTGTCACAAGTTCCTGCAAGGAGAGCACAATACTGTGCGTTATTTACAAATACTCAATATCTATTCTAAACCTAACTGTAAAAATAAATTTACTGTGAGTCTATCATTCTAGAAATAAAACCAAACAATTTTTACCTTTAATAAAAGAGTATCGAACAGTCTAGATAAGAGACTGTCACCACTGCAAATTACACATTCAAAATATCCAAACCCTACGATGTTGATGGATCACAACCAACAACAACGAAGCCTTAGCTTCTCACAGCAGTGACAAGCCACGGCAAGGGCAAGATGGAGCTAAGGACAGGCCACTAGCCAAGTGCATACAAAACCAGTAAAATATTTCCTAGTAAAACCCACAGTTAAGAAGGTTGGCAACAAGACTAAACCCAAAATACTACTGCAACTTTAAACCAAAGTTTTGGAGCAAGCTTGTACAGGAAGAACCCTCACGGCCGCCATGAAACTATGCAGAGCAGCCTGAAGGCCATCATGAACTTCAAAGGGAGAATGACAAAGCGATTAGGGTTGCAAAAGTTTTATATCGCCAATACATGGACAGGAGGTGACCGCATGCCCTCAAATATTTCTAACCATGCAGGGGTCGATTCCAAAGTCCACACGCAGTTCAATCATCCAAATTATTAAAAAAATGATTGACATCAAACTTTGCATAAACTAAGACGAATGCAGATACATATCGCATCGATATTCATATAAAATTTTTATCATAATGTTTAAATAGCTTCAGATTGGCGTTTGGTTTAAAAAATAATTCTTAAACGTTGACCCTAGTGAAAGGTGATAACCACTTGATCTTATGGATAATCTCGAAGTCGATCCTGCTTAGAACCCTTCTATCTACAAGTAGATTTATGTACTTGCAAAACAATGTTAAATATGCATGTATTGTAATCCACACTTATCACTTATAAACCAACAGCTTGGGCGGTTATAATTTATGAAGTTAAATAACATAGTAAAAGATTATAAACATGACTTTTACAAAGTCGACTTTGGTTTATACTTCTTAGACACTAGTTGCTTCTCAACCTGTCAATACGAATAAAATACCATAATTGTTTATATTGGACAAGATAGTTTGTGACTGTTCAAGATAACCTGTACTTACATAGGGTAGAATTTTGATCATAATAGAAAGATCTACCATAATAGCTACTATAGACATTAACTTAATATAAGAGAGGTAGTATGGTAATAATAAATTACAATGGAATAACCATGCTCAAGTCAATAATCATTGGAGCGACACTAATTGACTTAGACTTAGGAAGTAAGGGCAAGTAGTATTCCATCTTGAAACGACGCAGATATTTTATAGTAATCAAGCTTATAATGTCAAGAAGAATTACAGGAAGTAAGATTCCCTATAGAATGCAAATAACGATCAGTTTGATACTTTAGCAAATAATACGATAATGTTTGTGATTACAATAGTACATGCAGTACGACGTTAATGTAAGTAAGGAAGTTGGCAACTTGTTAGTGAGAAACTGGTTTTTACATGCAAGTAACAGGTTGATAAATTCTATAACTAGTAAGTTAAAAATAAAAATCGTAACATATATTCTATTGAGAATATTTACTATCAATATTGATAGAAGCTCTTCCATGAATAAAAACAAATAGTACGAATAAATATAACATTTGCAAGTTAAGCGCGTTAACATAGAAATGAATATAAGACAAAGATTACGAGTTTAGAGTTCACAGTAAGTATATTTGGTGTCGCTAAGCTTAATAAAGAAAGGAACTCGTATATCGGAACTCTGCTTACAACAAAAACTTGAAAATATAAATTACTTTACCTCATTGAAGTTGCTTGAAAATTTTCAGCTTGTTTTACTAGCATATTACTTTGCAAATAGAAACACTTCTTGCTACTTTATGAATTTAAAACGTTTACTTGTTCGATCGTACCTGTGAACCTATAAGAACTAGCAAGCTATCTACATTAGCATAAATGCTAAGTAATCCCAGGATTCAAAGTCAGATTCCACTTACTTGCCTTAAAGTAGACTTATTAGTAAACTGAAGGAAAACAGTATGCAAGTAAATTTGTTTACGTTACGAAAAAGAAGCTGCTTAGTTAACGTTGTTTTGAAAATGTATAATACTAATCGATAGACTATTTCGTTTTTCCGCTAACCATTAGTTGTTAGTAAACCACATATTCAGCATTTTATGTTATCTTGAAAAATTTTAATTTTTGTGAAAATTTGGGGTTTTGACAGACTACTGCTAAATGAGATACCCATTTACTATCATAAATAGGATAGATAATACCACCAGTGCGAAGTTTTTGTAATTCTTCTTTTACTATATCCTTTAGAGTGGGATTCATCCTCCTCTGTGGTTTCCTTACAGGTGACATGCTAGGATCCATATAAATATGGTGAATACAGGTATTGGAGTGTATACCCTTCATATTGGTGTATTCCCATGCAAATGATCCAGCTTGTTTCTTAAGAACTTTAAGCAGCTGTGCTTGTTGGTTTTCACTGAATCCTATGTTTATATGTAAGAATTTTTCAGGGCCAACCTCACAAGCTATGGTATATGGTATTGTATGCTATTCAATTATGAAGACGCAAGGTGTTTCTATAAACATTGAGAGAGCCATATTCTCTTGAAACTCATCTCCAAAAATCTGATCAATTTGAGCAAAAGACTAAGGAAAATATGTACAGGTTGTTGAAGAAATAAATTGGTTTAATACATTCTCAGTGGTCTGCTCTTGAAGTGCTAAAGAAAAATCACTAAGAAGGGATATATCATCAAAGTCTTCATCCCCAAAGGAACAATTTAAGCACCATGAATTTTTAGTTATTGGTTGTGCTGGGGGGTATAAAACAAGTTTTTGTGTGGACAACCCATTGGAAATAATCATCTCTCCATCCCTACATCCTATAAAAGCATTTACGGTAGCTAACCATGGTCTTCCCAAGATAATAAGATGTACTTTATAAGGATCCTTTGATTCTACGACCATAAAGTCAATAGATTATTCTCATGACGCTACTGATACAACAATGTCATCCAGGACTCCAACAGGTTTTACCGTAGTGTGATCTGCTAGTTCCAGGATGGAAGGAGTAGGTTGAAGAAATTGTCCTAACTGTAAAACTTCTAAAACTACGATGGTCATCATGTTGATAGCGGATCCTAAATCGATTAATGTATTTTCTATGGCAGTGTTGTTTATAATTATAGTCGGTAATGGGGCTTCTGGATTTGTATATTTTGCAATCTAGGACAGACCTGTCATACATTCAGACATTTCTCCTATAACATGAATTGTAAGAGGGTCCTTTTGCTTCTTTCCTGGGCGTTTAATACATAGCTCCTTTATTACCTTACTATATATTGGTATATCTTTAATAGCTTGTAATAGAGGTATTTTAATACAGATGTTCCTTGATTCATTCAAAATTTTATACTCTGGATGAACTACAGGTTTTTCTATTACTAGTGTCTCTGGAATGGGAGGAATTATTTGCTGCTGAATAGTTTCTTGTGGAGGATGGGTGTGTACTGGAAACTTTGGAATGTTCACATCCTCCAACATAGCATCATTCACGGGTTCACTTGAATCTTCTTCTTCTTCATTTGGTTCCTGAATGATGACTGATGACTTGGGTTTATTATTCACAACTCATCCTAATCGTAATTGAATTTCATGTACAGGTACAGTCGAAATAAGGTATGATGGAAGAGTTTGCAACTAAATGTTGTTAAGAGCTTGAGTTGGTTTATTATTAGTGTTAGGTATTGGATATGTAGGTAATAATGTCGGTCAAGGAATATTTGGATTCTGAAAGTGATGAGGTTGCTGTGTGATAAAAGGAACTCGAGGTACAAATCCAAGCGATATTTGTTGGAAGTTTGTTTGATTCTGAGGATAAGGATGATTAGATGTAGGAACAGGTTGTGGATAAGGATATGGTTGTCCTCTCCATCCTTGTGACCAATATTGTTGTTGTGGATATTGAGGAGGAGGGTACTAAGGTGGCCAATTCTGCCAACTTGAATTGTTCCATTGTTGGGGTGGTTGATACAGAGGATAATTGAGTGGAGGTTGTTGTGGAAAGTTTGGATATGTTGGTTGGTCTCTAGGTTTCCAAGGAGGACTCCTATATGTTTCAGTTACATCCCCACTCTTATAGATGGATTGCAATCCAGGAAAGGATGGGAAATTGTCTGTTGGATGTTCTTCTGTACAGATGTGACATACAGAGATGTTGTTTAATGGAAATTCCCTTCGGGGATGTTTAGTTCTACATATTGGACAAAATATACTCATTGTTGCTCGTTCTTCATCCTACCTCTTCTTGTCTTGTAAAGAATCTAGTTGAGAACCCATTTCTCCTAAGATATTAGTCTTAAAATTCTCCAACAGGTTTCCTATCTCTTCTCTTGTAATTCCTCCTGAACTAGGAACATTTCCTTTTATATTTCTGCTAAAAGGCTCTCAAAATTTTTTTGTAACTTTCCCCCACTCCTAGAATAATTTTTACACATCTCACCGATCTGTGCAAAAATTTTAATGGGAAATATTGCCAGCTGCCATGAGATTAAGACTTTCTAACAAGTCCTCGGAGATCCCCTTAAGTAAAAGTGTACATACTACATCTTCTCGGAGGTCATTATATTTAGACTTATGTAATGTATAAATGAACCTTTCAAGATAATACTCCAGGTTGTCATCTTGAAGTTGTTGTATCTTGAATATATCATATCGGGAGTCCTTAGGTTTGTAGTATTCTTGGTATTTTCGTAAGAATGAGTTTTTCATATCATCCCAATTCCGAATAGAGGATTATCCTAATCCCATGAACCATCTCAAGGAGGAATCTTTTAAAGCTGCGGGAAAGAGTTTTAGTTTGTGATCATCTTGTAGATAATTATAACTCCTACAAAGGATATCGAACTCGAACAAGAATGTGTCCGGGTCCTCATTTATTTTTCCATAGAAAGTAGGTAAGGAGGAAGGAGAGATTTTTTTTCATAGTTACATCTTGCATTGTATTTAATATAGGGAATCCAAAGGTAGCCTTAGTTCAATTTTTCCCTTCTCCTTCTTCATTTCTAACTTCATCATGATCTTTGTTTTCTCCCCGTCTCTCCATATAAGCTGGATTCTTAACGTAGATATACCTAGGAGGCTCCTTTCGAGGTGATAATGGAGCATCCCAATGTTCTTTTTTGGGAGAGATCTTCCTCTTATCAACAGTGTTTTTATTGAATCCTAAAGGGATAGTAGGTTCTAGTGTATATGTTTCAATTTGCGATATAATTGGATCTACTAAGGTTCCAAAGAGAGCTTTTACTTGGGTGGGATCAACAAATTCAACGAAATTCGGATCTCCTACTAGGGAAAAAGTTGTCCTAATTGGATTTGAAACTAGTGGAGGGCTGGATATTTCTAACGGCTGATCCACTTGAACTTCCTTAGGAATGGGGTCCTTAGGACCTTTTTCTAAGGTTCCTTCTCCTTCTATGGATTCTCCAATAAGATCTTCTGAGAGAGACTCCTTAGGTTTCATGGTAGAACTACTTCCTATAGGTTCCTTTTGACACCTTTCTGGTGAGTTAGTAGTTGGGGAATTACGTCCCCTACGATAGTTACTAGGGTTTTCAATAACTTTTCCAGTCTTGACAAATCTACCTTGAGGATCTCTAATTCTACTCATGAAAGACTTTTTAAACTAAATAAAACCTATGCTACTACTATTGCTAGATTTGGGGGCGCCTGTTATAACAGATGCATAGATTCTCACGTCTCATCTAACCACTCCCCCGCTACCAACCTACTACTAAACTTTATAAATAATTCTACTCTACCTTACAAAACAACTCCCCGAAACGACGCCAAAAGTGTTTGGTGTTATTATGTCTAAATTAATCCACCTATTCTTTAATTATCAACTGGGGTTGGTAAGCTTTGAGTTGACAAAAAATATATGTGAAGGTAGAGGGTGTCGTGTAAATATTTTAACAAAAAAAAGATTGAAAGATATTTCAAAATGAAAAACTAAGTCAAACTCCTAAAAATGCAATTATTAAAGTAATTGAACTGAAATAGAATAATAAACTAAATAATTGATAATAATCTTTAAACTGAAATACAATCAACAATTAACTATTCAAATGAAAAACTAGGGTACAAGGAGAACTTAACTTATAAACAACTAGAAAACTTAATAAGAGAAGCAAGTAGAAAACTTAATAAAAGAAAACTTATAAAATAAGCAAGTGGAAAACTTAATAAAAGAAATATATTTAGGTTCTGTCCTACAAGTTCTATCAACAATAACACAACATAAAAGAGACAACCTAAAAACATACTACAGAAAACACATATAACACTCAAAACACATATAACACTCAATCTCGCATGCAAATGAATAAATAAATCTAAAAAACATAAACACAAAATAATACAGTATTAAAACAAAATCAACAATAACATTCAAGAAACAAAAACAACTTGACACACATTCAAGCAAAAAGAAAAAAGGAAAATAATAAAACTTTAATAAATAACCTAAAACAATTAAACTTTAATTTTAATGTTAAACAAAACTAACATCTAAATATGACAGTCAAAACATAATTCAGACATTAACAAAACAAAACTAAAAACAATCTCAAAATACATAAAAAAACACTAAAAATAGAACTAAGGGTCGAATGACAGACTGAACTATAGGTCTGAAAGGGATGCCTGATAACAGACTGAATAGACTGTCCAAATGACAGGCTACACAGTTTAAAATGGTAAAAACTAACCTAAATGAACTAATCTTCAGCAGAATCCATGCAGATATAATTCTAATGCTTCGGAATAGTAAATAAACCTATTTAACAACAAATTAACCTTAAACTAATTCATGAACAAAAGGAATCATTGCATATTAAACCAATAAATAAACTGGAAATTAACTTGCATAAATTCAAAACAAGAAGGGAAATAACATAATTGAATATATTATAAATTCTTGAAAGCAACTTATTCTATATTCTTGAAAACAAAGACTGAAAGTAATGCTGGAAATGAAATAACTGGAAACAAAATGACTGAAAGAAACTATGCGCGCATCTAAATAATTAACTTTGAAATAAAACTAAGTTAATGTATTACAGAAAACAAATAGAATAACATTTACTATAATCTAATGGAAGCAAACTAGAAATTGAACTAGACTAGCTAAAACAGAAAAGAAACTAAGCTAAACAAAGAAAATGAACCTCTGGTTGATGAGGGGCCCTCTCAGCAATCAGGGGTGATTCCTGGCTAACTTCTACTTAGATGCAATCTTCAACAACAACACATAGAACTCTTTATTCAGATGGTGGAATAGAAATACAAAGAGTAAATCATAGCAAGAACTCTTCTCCTAACTCTACTAACTGACTGATTTTCTAGCTAACTCCAGCTCTCTCACAGAGGCTGATATATATAATGATTTAGAAATATGAGCAAGTCAACCCTTTAGTGGCTGATTTCTCTCTAAATTTAGTTGACTATAATGGACATTTAATTAATCACAGGCCAGCTCATAAGCATCTCCTTTCTTCAATGTGAGTCTGGTTCTTTTCATTGGACAACATACGCACAGATTCCTTCTTCAGCGTAGTAGGTCTTCAGATGTGGCACACGATTCCTTCTTCAGCTCGACTGTGTAATGATGGCAAGCAAGGGAATCATACATGGTAGGTCTTATAGAATGTAGGTCATTCTATTCTTTAAATGCGCAGACTAGTGGTAGTTTGGAGTCAGGCAGAGGAGGCCACGAGCGATCCTTCTAGAATGAAGACGCTCCATCCTTTGAATGCGTAGGAAGTGAAAAGCTTGGTGTTGGGTGAAATCAACGCACCGGATATCCTTCTAGAATGATGATCATGCTATCACCTGGGCGCGTGGACAACAAAACAGTTTGCAGACTGTTCCAATGTTTTAATGCTTGAAATCGGTTATCAACAACGTGCGATCTGGTTAACGAGCTGGAAGGTGAGATGTGTTATGAGCTGGACAGTGAGCTGGATACGCTGGGTGTAGATCTAGGGTGAACGAATGTCTATTTGCTGGTGTATTTAAGAACTACAGCCTGTGGTAACAGGTTTCAACATCTGGCCAACTACCAATGAGTTTCGTGCAGCGAACTGGATGACAAGCTGGACATCGAGCTGGACGTACTGTGCGCAAGGTAGGCTGAATGTATACTTGTTGTTAATTTGGCCCAAAAATATTGTAAAATATGCAAACAAATATAGAAATCAATTAATACATCAAATACATTTTAATAATGTTATTTTTAATTAATAAAACCATAAAAATGATAAATAAAAAGATTTCATATAAACCTTAAAACACTCATACCTGAGGATGAATATTGATCTGCATGTCATAAAAATATACAAAAGATAATAAAATATGTGTGTAAATGAATAATTTAACTGCAAAAAATGATAACAAACCTAGGATCAACATTCTTCCAAACCGGAGAAATGCCAGGTCCCACTGGGCAAAAAGAAAGAAAAACAATTTAAGAAGAAGGCAAACTAGAAGCTTCCTTCAACCTGGCAGATAAAGAAGGTAATTTAAACTTCACTCTTTTCATTATTTTTTTAAGAAAAACTAACTAGTAAATGGAAATGGTTCAAAAATGTATATTCATGAAAAATAAAACAGTGCTTAGAAAGACCATGTAAATGAGAATAATATAATTAAAAGAATACCATAGGAAAAACCAGCTGTCCATGCCTCATTGTAAAGATATCCTGTCATCGTCAAGTATTTTAAGTGTACCTCGGAGTGTGTGAGATTTACAGCTATGGGTCCCATTTATAAGATAATGACATCTTAGATATATGTGGAATGAGACAATCGGGGAAAAGTCAGCTTAGAGCCATTCTCAAATGACATTATAAACAATTGGCCATAACATAATTTTTTGAAGAATTTTTTTAATATTATTTTACGAACTATATGCATAGCGGTGCATTAACTAGATATCTTTTACCAGATATTGCCCTGCTACCAGTAGGCATGTTCAGTACCCCAACGGGTTTATCTTGTTACCATGCAATCAAAGCCCTGCTGCGAGCGAGCCTGTTCAGTACCCTGACGGGTTTACTTGCATTTATCGAGCTTCCTGTTGTAAGGTTTTTACTTAGCATTGACCCGCTGCCAGCAGGCCTATTCAGTACCCTGATGGGTTTGCCTTGTATAATGATACTAAAGATATGGAAGCCAATTGGTACTAGAGCGTGTTAAATCTTGCTAAACACATAATTCAATTGTTTTCAAAATAAAGTTATAAGTAATTTCATAATGGTGAAACTTCATAAAACATGTCAAAAGAGAATAACTGAAAGTTGTTCTTTAACCTAATAGTCCTTCTTCTTTATAAAAGAAAAGTAATGTTCCCCACAGACAAAAATTCCACTTACTATCGAGTTATCACCAAAATACTCAAGAGACAAGTTTTGATAACAAGTATAGGATGAACTAGTAATCCGTAGGTGAAAATAAGGATGTGAAAATTATGATAATGAAAGTGGGTCTTATCGAGCAACTATTTAAAAGAATAAATCAGAAATATACATGTCTGAATCAAAATACCAAAAACTATATGAATCATAACACAATTGATTAAGTATGATATACAAAGGATTGATAAAAAAAAAATTATTCGTATAAGCTGCAAATTTCGAAAGTACCCCCAAAAGATTAAAATACCTGATGAGTATTTAGCATACTTTCCTAGTCCAAGTAATATTTCGTTAGCTGCTCATAGAGATAATATACTTGTAATCAAACTGCAAAACCACTTGTTAGATGATTCAATTTACTCATAAAGACATAAAAGCGAAAGAGTCTTGTATAAACAATCTATTAGAAATGACTCTTATTTATTCAAAGCAACAAACACATATTTACATATATACAAGTGATAATAACCCAAAATATTTTTCAAGGATCAAGAGGAGGAGGAATAGCTTCCCCTTCAACTAATTCCATTTCATTTTGCTGCAAAACATTTTGTATAAAATCCTGTTTAGATGTTGGTTGGTGATAAAGCCTAAGTCTATGTCCATTTACTACAAAGGAAATTTTTGAGCCATCAATTGTTTTAATTTTTACTGATCCATTGTCAAAAGTTGTAACTACTTTGTATGGAACCATCCAATGGGTAGTTAATTTCCCTTTAAAAATTTTAAACCGTGAATCGAATAGTAGTTCCCAATCTCCAATATTAAACTGTTTTTTCTTAATAAATTTATCATGCCATGTTTTTTGTTGATTCTGTATTAACATCATTATTTGAAGTGCATCTTGTCTAATTTCGTCTAACTCATAAATCTATAATATTCATTGCTTTTTTGCTTCATCCAAATTCATACCTAATTGTGCTTCCATACGAAAATTTTTAGCTTGAAATTCAATAGGTAAAAGGACTTGTTTTCCATACACTAACTCATAGGGGGTATGTCCAGTAGTGTTTCTCCATGTTATCCTATAGGCCCATAAAACATTGGGGAGTCTATCTGCCCAATCCTTATGATGTAAGTGAATGGTATTAGTTAAAATGGCTTCTAATACTTTATTATATGATTCTACCTGACCATTAGCCTAAGGGTGGTAAGGTTAATATTTTCAATGTTGGATGCCATATTTCGAAGTAACCTCTTTCATTAATTTAGAAGTAAACTGAGTACCTTGATCTATGACAATTTCTCTAGGTACATCAAACCGGTTGAATATTTCTTCATATATAAACTCTACCACCGATTTCTTTGTGGCTCTAAATAAAGCTTTAGCTTCTACCCGCTTGGTAACATAGTCCGTACAAACTAAGATATATTTATTTTTATGAGACATGGGAGAAATTGATAATACAAAATCAAGAGCCCATTTCTCGAAAGGTTCAATCATAACTTGGGTTTGGAAAGGCATTTGATCAAATGACGTAGGTCTACCCATTCTTTGGCAACTATCGCATCCTTTAACATAGTTGGCAACATCCTTAAAAATGCTTGGCCAATAATAACCAGAATGTAAGACTTTATATGCCGTCCTCTTATCAAAAAAATGTCGTCCACATGGTCCATCATGGCATGCATGGAGGATGTCTGGTATTTCATCCTCCCGCACACATTGTCGAGTAATAAGATTTGGACCAGTGCAGAAGAGATCATTATCAACCCAAGAATAATTAGAACTCTGAACTATAATACGACGCTTCTCATGTGAAGATAAATGGTTTGGTATTTTCCTAGTTGCTAGATAATTGGTAATGTTTGTGAACCAAGGGTTTTGAACAGATACAGCAAATAGATGTTCATGAGGAAAAGTGTAGTCAACTAGTTTAGTACCGTCTTCATGTTGAATACAAGAAACAAAATCTGCTATGAGATTTTCTTTACCAGGTCGGTCAATGACGATAATGTTAAATTCTTGCAATAAAAGAA
Source organism: Pseudotsuga menziesii (assembly GCA_001517045.1). NCBI lineage: Eukaryota > Viridiplantae > Streptophyta > Pinopsida > Pinales > Pinaceae > Pseudotsuga > Pseudotsuga menziesii. The sequence continues at coordinate 322,175 of LPNX011025543.1, read as the reverse complement.
GCCACCGGGTCACTCTACCATTGGTAATTGGTTTATTCATTAGAAATATAATGGCAGAGTGATCGGTATGCACAAAAACTTCATAACCCATGATATAATGACGAAATTTATTACTAGAATAAACTACTGCCAAAAATTCTTTTTTAGTAACGGTATAATTTAATTCGGCAGGGGTCATATTTTTGCTAATAAAATAAATGACATAAGGTTCTTGTCCTTATTTTTGACCGAGGACTCATCCTATGGCTGTATCAGAGGCATCAGTAGATATATGAAAAGGAAGGGACCAATCAGGACCCCTAAGTATTGGTGCCACCGATAGTTTAGCTTTCAGGATTTCAAAAGCATTTTAACAAGATTCTGTCCACTGGAATTCTGATTCCTTTGTAAGTAACTTAAACATTGGTGTAGCTAATTTAGTGAAATTTTCAATAAAATGACAGTAATAGCCTGCATGACCAAGGAAGCTTCTTACCTCTTTCTAAGTTTTGGGAGAGGGAAGGCCAACAATTACTTCGATCTTTGCAAGGTCTACCTTAATTCCTTGGGAGGAAACATGGTGTCCCAAAACTATACCTTTTGTCAGTAACATTTTACATTTTTCGTGACTAAGAGATAAATTCATTTCTTGACATAGGATCAATACCTTCTTGAGGTTGACAAGGGCTTCTTGAAAAGTATTACCATAGGCCGTAAAGTCATCCATATATACCTCCACATAGTCATGTATAAGATCGAAAAATATTCCTAAGACTGCTCGCTGGAAAGTGGCAAGTGCTTTACATAATCCAAATGGAAAAACTCCATAAGCATATGTTCCCCAAGGGCATGTAAAAGTGGTTTTGTCTTGATCTTCCGGTGCTATTAAAATCTGGTTGTAACCACTATACCCGTCAAGAAAGGAAAAATATTGTTTACCTGATAGAGTATCTAATACTTGATCAATAAAAGGTAAAGGAAAGTAGTCTTTAGTGTAGCTTTGTTTAACTCTCTAAAATCAACATAAATACACCATTTCCTTGAGAATTTATTTGGGACTACTACTAAAGGAGATACCCATTTCATGTCAAAAATAGGATAGATAAAACCAGCAGTGATGAGTTTATGTAATTCTTCTTTTACTATATCCTTTAGAGCGGGATTCATCCTCCTATGTGGCTTCCTTACAGGTGACATGCCACGATCCATATAAATATGGTAAATACAGGTATCAGGGTGTATACCCTTCATATCGTTTTGTTCCCATGCAAATGCTCCAGCTTGTTTCTTAAGAACTTTAAGCAGCCGTGCTTGTTGGTTTTTACTTAATCCTGCGTTTATATGTAAGAATTTTCCAGGGCCAACCTGACAAGGTATGGTATATGGTCCTGTATGCTCTTAAATTTTGAAGACACAAGGTGTTTCTATAAACAATGAGAGAGCCATATTATCTTGAAACTCATCTCCAAAAATCCGATCAAATTGAGCAAAAGACTGAGGAAAATATGTACAGGTTGTTGAAGAATTAAATTGGTTTAATACATTCTCAGTGGTCTTCTCTTGAAGTGCTAAAGAAAAATCACTAGGAAGGGAGAGATCATCAAAGTCTTCATCCCCAAAATAAAAATTTAACTACCATGAATTTTCAGTTATTGGTTGTGCTGGGGGGTATAAAAACAAGTTTTTGTGTGGACAACCCATTGGAAATAATCATCTCTCCATCCCTACATCTTATAAAATCATTTGCGGTAGCTAACCATGGTATTTCCAAGATAATATGATGTCCTTTAGAAGGATCCTTTGATTCTATGACCATAAATTCAACAGGGTATTCCCATGAAGCTACTGATACAACAATGTCATCCAAGACTCCAACAGGTTTTATCGTAGTGCGATCTGCTAGTTCCAAGATGGAAGGAGTAGGTTGAAGACATTGTCCTAACTGTAAAAATTCTAAAACTGTGGTGGTCATCATGTTCATAGCGGATCCTAAATCGATTAATGTATTTTCTATGGCGGTGTTGTTTATAATTATAGTCACTACTGGGGCTCTTGGATTGGTATATTTTGCAATATGGGACTGACTTGTCATACATTCAGAAATTTCTCCTATAACATGAATTGTAAGAGGGTCCTTTTTCTTCTTTCCTGGGCATTTAATACATAGCCCCTTTATTACCTTACTGTATATTGGTATATATTTAATATCTTGTAATAGAGGGATTGTAATACATGTGTTCTTTAACTCATTCAAAATGTTATACTCTAGATGAACTACAGGCTTTTCTATTCCTAGTCTCTCTGGAAATGGAGGAATTCTTTGCTCCTTAATAGCTTCTTGTGGAGGATGGGTGTGTACTGGAACCTTTGGAATGTTCACATCCTCCAAAATAGCATCATTCACAGGTTCACTTGAATCTTCTTCTTCTTCATTTGGTTCCTGAATGATGACTGATGACTTGGGTTTATTATTCACAACTCTTCCCGATCGTAATTGAATTTCATGTATAGGTATAGTCGAAATAAGGTATGATGGAAGAGTTTGCAACTCAATGTTGTTAAGATCTTGAGTTGGTTTATTATTAGGGTTAGGTATCAGCTATGCTCGTAATAATGTCGGTCGAGGAGGATTTACATTCTGAAAGTGATGAGGTTGTTGTGTGATAAAAGGAACTAGAGGTACAAATCCAGGCTGCATTTGCTAGAAGTTTGTTTGATTCTGAGGATAAGGATGATTAGGTGCAGGAACAGGTTGTGGCTGAGGATATGGTTGTCCTCTCCATCCTTGTGACCAATATTTTTTTGTGGAAATTCAGGAGGAGGGTACTGACGTGGTCAATTCTTCCAACTTGAATTGTTCCATTGTTAAGGCAGTTGATACAGAGGATAATAGGGTGGAGGTTGTGGTGTAAATTTTGGATATGCTGGTTGGTCTCTAGGTTGCCAAGGAGGCCTCCTAGATGTTTCAGCTACATCCCCACTCTTATAGATGGCTTGCAATCCAGGCAAGGATGGGCAATTGTATGTTGGATGTTCTTCTGTACAGATGTGACATACAGATATGTTGTTTAATGGGCATTCCCTTTGGAGATGGTTAGTTCTGCATCTTGGACAAAAGATACTCATTGGTGCTCGTTCTTCATCCTGCCTCTTCTTGGCTTGTAAAGCATCTAGTTGAGAACCCATTTCTCCTAAGATATCAATCTTAAAATTCTCCAACAGGTTTCCTATCTCTTCTCTTGTAATTCCTCCTGAACTAGGAACATTTCCTTTTATATTTCTGCTAAAAGGCTCTCAAAAAAATTTTGTAACTTCCCGCCTGCTACTAGAATAATTTTTACACATCTCACCGATCTGTGCAAATGTTTTATGAGAAATATCGCCAGCTACCATGAGATTAAGACTTTCTAACAAGTCCTCAGAGATCCCCTTAAGGAAAAGTGTACGTACTGCATCTTCTCGAAGGTCATTATATTTAGACTTATGTAATGTATAAATTAACCTTTCGAGATAATCCTCCAGGCTCTCATCTTCAAGTTTTTGTATCTTGAATATATCATATTGGGAGTCCTTAGGTTCGCAATATTCTTGGTATTTTCACAAGAATGAGGTTTTCATATCATCCCAAGTGCAGATAAAGGATTCTCCTAATCCCATCAACCATCTCAAGGTAGAATATTTTAATGTCACGGGAAAGAGTTTTAGTTTGTGAGCATCTTGTAGATAATTGTAAATCCTACAAATGATATCGAACTTGAATAGGAATGTGTCCGGGTCCTCATTTATTTTTCCATAGAAAGTAGGTAAGGAGGAAGGAGGGATGTTTGTCATAGTTACATCCTGCATTGTATCTAAGATAGGGAATCCAAAGGTAGCCTCAGTTCAATTTTCCCCTTCTCCTTATTCATTTCTAACTTCATCATGATCTTCCTTTTCTCCCCGTCTCTCCATATAAGCTGGATTCTTAACGTAGATATACCTACGAGGCTCCTTTCGAGGTGATAATGGAGCGTCCCAACGTTCTTTTTCGGGAGAGATATTCCTCTGATTAACCGTGTTTTTATTGAATCCTAAAGGGATAGTAGGTTCTACTGTAGAAGTTTCAATTTGCGAAATAACTGGATCTACTGAGGTTCCAAAGAGAGCTTTTACTTGGGCGGGATCAACAAAGTCAATGAAATTTGGATCTCCTACTAGTGAAAAAGTTTTGTTAATTGGATTTGAAACTAGGTGAGGGCTGGAGATTTCTAATGGCTGGTCCACTTGAACTTCCTCGGGAATGGGGTCCTTAGGACCTTCTGCCAAGGTTCCTTCTCCTTCTGTGGCTCCTCCAGTAAGATATTCTAAGAGAGACTCCTTAGGTTTCAGGATAGAACTACTTCCTATAGGTTCCTTTCGATACCTTTCTGGTGAGTTAGTAGTTGGGGAATTACGTCCCCTATGGTAGTTAGTATGGATTTCAATAACTTTTCTGGTCTTGACAAATCTACCCCGAGGATCTCTAATTCTACCCATGAAAGACTTTTTAAACTAAAGAAAACCTATGCTACTACTGTTGTTGGATTTGGGGGAACCTGTTATAACAAATGTGGAGGTTCTTACCTCTCATCCTATCGCTCCCCCAATACCAACATATTACTAAACTTCATAAAGAATTCTACTCTACCTTACCGAAAAACTCTCCGACAAAGACGCCAAAAGTGTTGGATGTTATTATGTCTAAATTAATCCACCTATTCTTTAATTATCAACCTAGGTTGGTAAGCTTTGAGTTGACACAAAATATATGTGAAGGTAGAGGGTTTCATGTAAATATTTTAACAAACCAAAGATCGAAAGATATTTCAAAATGAAAAACTGAGTCAAACTCCTAAAAATGCAATTATTAAAGTAATTGAACTGAAACAGAATAATAAACTAAATACTTGATAATAAACTTTAAACTGAAATACAATCAATAAGTAACTATTCAAATAGAAAACTAGGGTAAAAGGAGAACTTAACTTATAAACAACTAGAAAACTTAATAAGAGAAGCAAGTAGAAAACTTAATAAAAGAACAAAGTAGAAAACTTAATAAAAGAAATATCTTTACATTCTGTCCTACAAGTTCTTTCAACAATAACACAACACAAAAGAGACAACCTAAAAACATTCTAAAGAAAACACATATAACACTCAATCTCACATGCAAATGAATAAATCAATCTAAAAAATATAAACACAAAATAATACAGTATTAAAACAAAATCAGCAATAACATTCAAGAAACAAAAACAACTTGACACACATTCAAGCAACAAGAAATAAGGAAAACAATAAAACTTTAATAAATAACGTAAAACAATTAAACTTTAATTTTAATGTTAAACAAAACTAACATCTAAATATGACATTCAAAACATAATTCAGACATTAGCAAAACAAAACTAAAAACAATCTCAAAATACATAATAATAAAAAAACTAAAAACAAAACTAAGGGTTGAATGACAGACTGAACTGTAGGTCTGAAAGGGGTGGCTGAATAACAGATTGAACAGATTGTTCGAATGACAGGCTGCACAATTTAAAATGGTAAAAACTAACCTAAATGAACTATTCTTCAGTTGAAGCCATGCAGATATAATTCTAATGCATCAGAACAGTAAATAAACCTATTTAACAACAAATTAACCTTAAACTAATTCATGAACAAAAGGAATCATTGCATATTAAACTAATAAATAAACTGGAAATTAACTTGCATAAATTCAAAATAGGAAGGGAAATATCATAATTGAATCTATTCTAATTTTATGAAAGCAACTTATTCTATATTCTTGAAAACAAAGACTGAAAGTAATGCTGGAAATGAAATAACTGGAAACAAAATGACTAGAAGCAAATAAATGAAAGCAATCTATGCACGCATCTAACTAATTAACTTTGAAATAAAACTAAGTTAATGTATTAAAGAAAACAAATAGAATAGCATTTACTATAATCTAATGGAAGCAAACTAGAAATTAAACTAGACTAGCTAAAACATAAAAGAAACTAAGCTAAACAAAGAAAATGAACCTTTGGTTGATGAGGGGCCCTCTCAGCAATAAAGGGTGATTCCTATCTAACTTCTACTTAAACACAATCTTCAACAACAACACTACAACTCTTTATTCAGATGGTGGAACATAAATACAAAAGGTAAATCATAGCAGGAACTCTTCTCCTAACTCTGCTAAGTGACTGATTTTCTAGCTAACTCCAGCTCTCTCACAGAGGCTGATATATATAATGATTTATAGAGATGAGAAAGTCGACCCTTTAGTGGTCAAATGCTCTCTAAATTTAGTCGAATATAATGGAAATTTAATTAATCACAGGCCAGCGCATAATCATCTCCCTTCTTCAGCGCAAGTCTAGTTCTTTTCACTGGACAGCATACACACAGGTTCCTTCTTCAACGCAGCAGATCTTTAGACGTGGCTCACAATTCCTTCTTTAGCGTGACTGTGGAATGGTGGTGAACAAGGGAAATTTGCACGGTAGGTCTTCTAGAATGCAAGTCATTCTATTATTTAAACGCGCAGACTGGTGGTAGTTTGGAGTCAAGTAGAGGATGCCACGAGAGATCCTTCTAGACTGAAGATGCTCCATCCTTTGAATGGGTGGGAATTGAACAACTTGGTGTTGGGAGAAATCAATGCATCGACAATCCTTCTAGACTTATGATCATGCTATCACTTGGGAATGTGGACAACAAAAAAGTTTGCAGACTATTCCAACATTTTAATATTTGAAATCGGTTATCAATAGCGCGTGATCTGGTTAACGAGCTGGAAGGTGAGCTGCGTCGTGAGCTGGACAGCGAGATGGATGCACTGGGCACATATCTAGGGAGAACAAATGTCTATTTGTTGTTGGATTTAAGAACTACAGCCTGTGGTAACACGTTTCAACATCTGACCAACTACCTACGAGTTTCATGCAGCGAGCTGGATGACAAGTTGAACGTCAAGATGGATGTGATGTGCGGAAGGTAGGTTGAATGCATACTTGTTATTAATTTGTCCCAAAAATATTATAAAATATGCAAACCGTATATACAAATCAATTAATACATCAAATACATTTTAATAATGCTATTTTTAATTAATAAAACCATAAAAAATGATAAATAAAAAGATTTCATATAAACCTTAAAAACACTCATACCTGAGGCTAAATATTGATCTGCGTGTCATAAAATATATAAAAGATAATAAAATATGTGTTTAAATGAATAATTTAATTGCCAAAAATGATAACAAATCTAGGATCAACATATGCAGTGATGTAGTGTATATACTAGAGTATACACTAGTGTATATACTATATATAATAGTGCATAGTATGTAGTGATGTAGTGTATACACTAGTGTATATTCAAGAGTATACACTAGCGTATATATTATACTACTCCAAGAGGGAATGGTTCTTCGGTGTTGTTATCACTATAACATTTTATTAGGGTTGACAAAATTATAGAGCCTATATAGTACACTCACAAACATTGGCATGCCTGAGGCAGAAGCATCCATCTCAGATTTCATTTTTTGATGAGTCAATATGCCATGTAATCACTTCTAGAAGACAGGGTTCGTTGTCTAGATAGATCATATTAGTTTTAATTTGTAATAAGTGACAATTTTCCATTGTTCTCCTTGAAACCTGGGAGGAATTATTCAAGGATTGATCTTTGTTGATAGGATTTAATTTTATTAGGTTTCCAGATCCAAGCTATTTGGATATGACAAGTTTGTTGAGTGTTATAAGAAGAGTTGAATGTAACAGATAGGATATGAATGCAAAGCGAGTGCATAATAGAAGAAAGTGTGTATTGAATTTTACGATTGGTTTAGTTTAATGAAGAACATAGTGTTACTCTACAAGAATTTATGTTTGTTTATGTCTTTATTCCATTTACCAGTCATATGAATAGAAGCCCTATATGAGCGTATGCATTTCGAATTATGATAGAAGTGCAGGAGATCGAAATTGTCTACGAGGAGTGTTGTAGGGAGGAATTGATCATTCCACTAATCAATTCAGTTGCATAGTTAAAGATATGCATCTTAGACATATCCACGATCGAAATTGAATCCCATAAATAGAAGATGCATCTAAGTTAAAACTAAACCAATCAGATTGTACGGTGGGGATTGATCTTGGAGAAGATCAACGATCGTCGTTCATTTCCATATGGATAGAGATCAACGGTGGAGGGAGAATCTACAAGGATTGATGGTGTATAGGTAATAAGGAGGAGAGCAGAAGAATAGAGAAAAAGATAAAGAAAAGTTAAGATTTTCAATATCCGAACTCCAGTGCGGAAGAGTGAAGTGCAGAAATTGGGAAAGTGGGAAAAGGCAGAAACTCAATTTCGAAAGTCAACAAGCTGACTTCCGCAACTCAATCCAAAAAAGAGTAAGAGTGTGAAAGTATGAATAATAAAAAATTGGAAACTATAAAACTGGGTTTTCCAAGTTCCGCAACCCGCATGCGGAAAAGGCAGTGCGGAAGCAGAAAATTAAGGCATGTTAGTTTTTCAGTATCTCAGTTTTGAGGTATGTAAATGAATGGTGCCATCAATGCCAATCTATTCCTCTAGGATGTTTTAGCTCAATATTTAGTCCTCTAGTATGGTATAGATTAAAACTCAATATTTATCTTTATTAGATTGTAAAATGAGTTTTTTTATATCCTTTTTATAACCAATGTTTAGTTTAATAAAGAAAGACTTCTGATTCTGACTAGAGATTTCCTCCTTTGAATTCAAGTTCAGTTAAGGTAACCTCTTGCAAGATAATATCTTGTTTAGATAAACCATCAACATGAATATTAGGCAACCTCTTGCAAGCTAATGCATTGGTGTATATACTATTTTATGTCACCACTGGTGTATGTACAAGTGTATGTTGCACTAGTGTATATATTAGTGTATGCACTAGTGTATATAGTAGGTTGTGTGTATCAATATACTAGTGTATGCACTAGTGTATATATTGTGCAGTTGTTGTCTCTTGAATCATTGCAAATGTTTCAATCACTAAAAGTAAATAAATGGAATAAAGATAATACATCTCCACAAAGTTTGCAACAAACAATAGTTCATGAGAAGTCAACACATCCATTACAATGATAAGTAAGAGAATTAATTCAAGTGTTGAAACCCATTTTATTGAGCATATCATGAATTCTTATTACATATATTTACATTACAATATACTATATTGTATACACAAGTATATATTGTATATACTATATATACACTAGTGTATATTCTAGTATATACACTAAAAATAATAATTACAAAATAATAATTAAAATAAAGTTTCAATAAAGCATTCTAGCTTCCTATACTCTAAAAAAAGACATATTTGCAATTCCTACTGCATTAATGGATACAAAAATATGGATAACCACATATATATAGATACAGAGTTTTATTCGAATAACTATACACAATATATACACTAGTGTATATACATATATATACTAGTATATACACTTGAATATACACTAGTGTACATACTAGAATATACGCTAGTGTATATTCTAGTATATACACTAGTGTATATATACTAGAATATACACAGCTGTATATTCTAGTATATACACTGGTGTATATTCTAGTAGTATATACACCAATGTATATACTACTAGAATATGCATCAATGTATATACTGGAATATGCACCAATGTATATTCTAGTATATACACTTGATTAATGCTCAAGATGTGAACCTAACCTATTCACACTAGAAATAATATGATAGTTAATCATATTATTGTCAATAAAAACTACAAATTAGAAATTTCAAAGTAAATATTGTGTCATATTTTGATGTTAAACAAAAGTAATAAACTCAGCCAATAAATTCAATGAGTTGAATGTACTTTCACATCGAAGCATTACCGCATTCCAATAAAATATTGCAAGTTATGTTTGATTTTGATAGTACTAGCCTTTGTGACAATTTTAAAGTAAACAAAGAATTAATTTAAGATCCTTATATCAAATTTAACCTCGTCATATTTCCAATATGAGAAATCAAGCCCTTCCCTGTGTGCACACATATACATAATCCCTGTCGTATATGCACATGCATATACAGAAGGGCACATATACAAAAATCACTTCTTTATATAAATGAACATATTTGAAAACATGAAAACATGATGGCACAACATGATCCAACTTTTAATTCAGTCTCACAACAAATACAATTTCCAAAATAATATACATTGTTTGCAATGAGTCTTGAATAAAAAAGTATGTAACAATATATAACAATACATGTGGGTAGCATATTATTGCTCAATGATCATCTCGTTCAACGTGGGGGTATTGAAAAATAGCAACAATGTATCGCTTCAACTGTTCATTGTTCTGTAAACTCACATCTTCTTGTTAAGAAACATCCACTGGTTGATACGTTTGGATCATTGGTAAAAGTACCTGTATCATATTTTAAAGGTGTTTGATGTTATCCAACCATTGTTACATGTGAAAAACCCAAATATAATGTTCTGTAATTATGCAACTTTATGGGAATCGGTGTACTACCTCTATTTTGAGTCAAAGAGTTACCCTCCACAATATGCTCATTAAATAGTCGAAGTCGACAACTTTGAAAATGGCAAGATGTGGATCCCTCAATTGCAACAGTAAATAATGAAATATATATTAGTATAGATCAATTGCAACAAAGAATAATATATGTATTAATCTATATTCAATATAATTGTATATCATTTTTAATGTAAAACAAAACATAATATTAAATTTCCATACCAATGTTGTGTGTAGGATAAGGTTGCACTAAACCATATGCATGATCCATGTTCCTTTCTCTTTGAGAAGATATCTCGACTGCAACAATAAAGAATAAAATATTTATTAGTTGAGATTCAAGATAATCATATATTGTATTTCATGTAAACCATTACATAATATTAAATGTCCATACCAATGTTGTGTGCAAGAGAAGGTTGCTCCATAATCATTTGTCTTCGAGAAGATATCTCCAACTGATCTTCCATGTTTTTTTTTCTTTGCACGAACCCGTCCAACCCTTTGAAATTGTTGTTGATCTTTTCTTGATTTTGTCTCACAATGATATTGTTTTTTTATTGTTTGGGCTCCAAAAACTGCGTCGTCTCTTGGTAGTGATCTTGGATGGAGTTATAGTACCAAAACACATTTGATTGAACTCTTGACGTGCATTGACAACCATGTTTTTCAATGCATATGCTTGCTCCAAATTTTTGGGTCTTATGGATAAAAAATCCCTCAATTCTTCATGAGTTGATGACATAACAAATCTCATTTCATCATCCTCGGGTAACACACTCTCATGTCTAACAATACTTGTTTCACTATGGTAGTTAATATTAGGAGTAGAATCGAAGCATGGTGGAAACTTTGTTTGGTTTTCTGGGCTCGAAGGAGTTGTTACATTTAAATCAACTAAAATTCTAGGCCTTTCAGTAATTGAACCAGAGGTATTTTTTAATCTATTCTCACCCAAAATATTGTTATTCACTAACATCTCAAATTTTAATACATGTTTATGTACATTTCCATTCAGTTCCCAATTACAATTACATGCGTGTTGATTTTCCCCTTTATATATGACTTTATACCAAGTATTTTGAGTATCATTGTTTTGGCTATGAACCCAATATTCCACATGACTTTGTTAATTAGCAACACAATCTTCATTTGGGATTTGTTTTGCTCTGTTTTTTTATGCATGCAATTGTTCCTCGACTTTTCGAGGTCATATAAAACCAACTTCTTTTAGACATTGCATATGATTGTAATAGAATTCAACCTTTGTCAACGTATAAATTATCCAATCGACCCTTCTATGGCATGCGTTGTTGATCTCCTTCAAGGACCTTTGTGTTAGATATCCATGATATGATCCAATTGCATTGTTTGTATCTTGATTAGAATGTGGAACATTTATGTAAGCTTCTTCCCACATATCTGGATTTTTTTTTTATTAGTTATGAAGTAATAACTACAGATATGGCATTGCATAGTAGTCATAAAAACCAGCTATAGAAAAACTTACATATTTTATTGTTGGCTAACCAAGTGGTTTTAAAATATTTCAAAAACTTTTGGTGTTCAGTAAACTCAACAAATAAACTTGAAACTGCTTTTTGCACAACTTCATGATCTTGACATGAGTGCATAATCTCTCCTAGAGCATGAAAGCTACATATTTTATTTTCTCTTCCTTTGACTTTACTTCCAACGTTATTTAACCATGCTCGACGGACATTCCATACACATAATAATATTGTGGAGCTGGTCGAATTCCTAAAATAACATTACAACATAAGAAAATATATACACAATTTATTGTGTTATGCCTATTTTAAAAGGAACACAAACATTACCTTAATGCCTCAATTTCAATTGTAGCATCATCTATGATGAAATCCTTGACATCCCAATTTGGTTGTTCTTTTTTCCTAGCCGCAATTAATGTTGAAATCCATTTGCATATGTCATCTATAGTATTGTGTGAAGAAATCACCCAAGCTATTGGAACCCCATTGCGATGTTCGTCAAAGACCATTAAAGTGTAAAGTTGATACTATGTCACACAAAAAACAAATATAATTATATAAGGTACAAGCATTGAAATGTAGTTGAATAGAAGAATAAAAAAATGTGAACTCACCCCATACTTGTTGGTGCTAAAGGTTGAGTCCATTGACATAAAATTGTTGTGTGAATGTTTTACCATCACTAAACACATCCACGGTGTTTGTATGCCTATAATAAAAGGAATTTTTTGAACAACATCTTGTTTTTGGTAGAAAAAAAAGTTTCGAGGGCACTCATTGTATCAACATTCCATGCTCCTAGGATCGCATTCATCCTTCACATATTCTAGCCTTTTCATATCATTGTAAATGTTTAAGATATATTTTCTTGTCATTAATCCATCTCGAGATAGCCTGCTGAACAAATCATCGAATCCAAGCTCCACATCAGAGATGAACTTGTCCATAACATTGTGACATTAAAACCTTTTTCAACCAAATCTTGGACATTGGCTCGTATATCCTCTACTAAATGTGGTGCATATTTGAATGTCTGAGTCCTACCAACTGTATCATTTCCATGGAAGACAACATTTGATTTGTCAATATGCCTACACAGTATATGTTATAACAACATCATTTGGTCTAAGTTGAAGTCATCTCACAATAAAGTGACACCGACAACCAACTTTAATACTTTCATGTGGATGTCATTTTTTCTTTGTCTGTACTTGTATTTGGCCAGTGGATTTCTGTGTGGGTTGTGGACAACATGCATACCAATATCTATATCCTTAGAATTGAAAACAAATTAGATAAATTGTTAATTGCATGTTTGACATAGTGTTATTGAACTCAAAAATTTAAAATGTATTGAATTAAATTATAAAGACTCACATAGCATAATCTAGATATGTCCCAAAATTAGTCTCTTCTATCTCCTCAACTTTTGTACTTAGTCGAGTGTGAACGACAAATTGAGTAGGCGCGGGTTCATTGGTTGCTCCCCACTTATAAAATCCTCAAGTTGATAATATGGAATAATTGTGACTTGGTCCCCCCAGACTTTTGTCCAAGTCAAATCCTCCTCTGAAAAGTCCATCTTGTTCTCTAGGTCTTGAAACTACAACTCATTAATCCTTTCCCACTTATTCATTTTTCAAATCCCTATACAAATTACATTAAAAATAATATGGTTCGAGTAAGTATTGTAATGTTTCTTAATTCTTACTTCAAAGTATAAAAACTGTTTTGTGATGTTAGACCTAACTCTCAACAGTACAAATTGAATATTCATGAGTTGATAGGCAAGAGAAAGATTAGATTCATACAAACATTGGCAACATATGGTAGATATGCATATTAATTGATATAGATGAACATTTCAAAGGTATAGTATTCAACTATGTTACATATAGATTTTAAAACTCAAATATCTATATTATATTTAATTTAAATATGTATGGCATTACTCATTTATTTAATGGATATTTTAATATGGGACGTTTTAATGAAAAGTTGAGTGATTAGAGCTGGAAGAATTGCAAACAAATATAAAAATAACTTTGATAAAGATGCTAGAAAGGAACGTTTTCAACGTAGACTCCGTTATCGATCACATTCCTGATAAGCAAGTGAGATAATTTCTTTGTAAGACTGAGTCTGGTAAAAACCTCCTTGGGCATATTACAGAAGAATTATCCCTTCAGGAATATATTCAAAGTGATCTTGGAAGTGAGGTGGAAATTAGAAATATTGTGACCTCGCTACGTGAAATTCTCTCTAAGAGCATTAGGGAGTGGATGCCTGATGGCACTGCTCGTTTACAGACATCAAAACCAAGAGTATTGAAAACTAACATGCATTAAATTTCTGTTAGACATCTTGGAAAATTGTCTAACCTCCTTTCCACACTTTTGCACTTCCGCATTTCCACAATTTCGCACTTCCACACTTCCGCATTTTCGCACTTCTGCACTTTCACACTTTTCCGGTTCAAGTTGTGGAACTCAGCTTGTCGACTTTTGAAACTAGGTTTTCGCACTTTTCTACTTTCCCAAATTTCGCACTTCACTTCTTCTGCATCGTTGATCCTTACAGATTCACCCTCGATCATTAATCTATCTCCATATGCAGATCACAATCTAACTCTATGGAGCTACCTCCCTTTGTTGTGGAAATCAACTACAACCGTTAATCTTCTCTTATATCTATCTCCACCGCGGGATCTTAAGTTGTCTGGGTGATTGGCTTAGGTTTAACTCGGGTGCATCTTCTATTTTTCAAATATGATTCCGAACATAGATCTGTTTAAGATGCAGATATTTAACTTTTCGACTGAATTTATCAGTGGAATGATCATTATTCCCTGCAACTCTCCTCAAAGACAACCTCGGTCTCCTGCCCTTCGAAGTGCATACGCTCATAAAGGAGTTCAATTTATATGACTGGTAAATGGAACAAAGATATAAATGAATAGAAATTCTTGCAGAGTAAAACTCTGTTCTTCATTCAACTTAACCAGAAGTAAATTCACATACACTCCACACTCTATCTTTAAATTGTCTGTCTACCTCCTCTCTATCTCTGCAAGATAAACAAGTTTCTTCGAGCTATGATCTTAACCAAAATATTTCTAAGAAAATAACTCAAACTGATTTAAATACAAGAGGATTCTGTTTCCAGATCCTATAACCAAGGAACTCAAACTTTATCCAAACTCTTAACTGAACCCTATGACTCATCACTAACTAAATACTATAATGTCTCAACATACTTCCACTTAATCCTATCTGTTACACATGGAAAGGATCGAGTATCCTTATCCATATTTATTCATATTTTTATAAAATAAAGAAATTTACACAAGTATGAGACCCTAGGTCTCCTTAAGTTTCCCTTGACCTTGTAAAGTCATGAACAACTTCACCTTCTTGAGCCTATGCTCCTGCATCAATGCATAAGATAGAGACGTTCGAACTGGAAAAAAACTATTTATCTGTTAAGAAGCCACTGCAAATATTGGACAAGATTAGGTACACTAAAAACCCATGATATTATATCTGAAGATGTTGACAGAACAATTGTTTTGGAAGAGTTCGAGGAAGAGACATCCGTTCAAAGTAAACATGAACTTAGACATCAGTCATGGTTGGAAAATAACAACTTCTTTTCTTGCAAATCTTAGAAATCTAAAAAAATGACCACTAACCAAACATATTACACGGAAAATATTGTAAGTGAAACCTTTCCCAATGAACCCAACAAAAATTTAGCAGGCTGCAGACCGTGTTGGGAAAACTGCGGCATCTATGTCTAGACTTTGAACTCCTAATTAGAAAATTTAATATTTGAAGTATTTTGTTGTTTTGTCGTTGCAGATAGATTTAAAAACATATTAGTGGTTGCTACATGAGGACCCATGGTATTTAAATCAATACCATCGGGTATTACTAGTACATTTGATCAAGCAAGCCAATTATGAAAGGGCTTTAAAAACATTCGCAAATGAAAAGAAGAAATATGCTGCAATATGCGACATGATGAAGGATACCCAACAACTTTGGCAACTAGAAGTGCTTGGGGAGTCACAAATTGTGGGGATGCAGATGACAATTTTCTAAAATCCAAGCATAAAACTAGCCTAGATGGAAGTCAAATTGAGGCAAAAGGAATGTGAAATACCTTCGGTATACGAAGATGACTGTCATATTAACTCCACCTGGACGTTACCTATCACACAATAAACCAAATTTTTATTAAAACACAAAATTTTCAGCCATCGCAATAGTAAAGCAGAACACAACAAATTGGTATGGAGAGAAATACGAGAGTTTTAGTCTAATCCGAGATACCTGCAAATCTAGTTGAACTAGTTTAGAACTTGTTCATGTTCAATTTCTAGGAGGAAGGCATGAAGTTGGCGCCCACAAAGTTTGAGAAATCCATGAACGTGGAGTAATGGTGCCTAATTGGAGAGATACGCAGACCTGAACCTATGGATTCGGTGGACTAGGATAGAGTAAATGGACGAGTTAATGCAGATACCATGCGGTCATATCAGGGTCATTATATCAACAGAATGACATGGCAATGAAAACGGGGGGAAGGAGAACGGAAAGTGGGGTGCATGTTCGGTGATGCTGGATGGATGGTGTTGATGCTAGATATATGCCAATCCATGGTAGACCATGTGCTGATGTTGGATGTATGTCGCCCCATGGTCATCATGTGATGATGCAGGATGATGGCGTGCCCTACATGGATGGATGCCATAACCCATGTATACCCTTCTGACAAACTCTTAAAGAGTCTGCAGCGGGGTGGATAGCTCTCACCCTACAATTGTCCCTTGTATAGGTCCTTAGTGTTTCCATTATGACCAATGTCCAAGGGGATCCCTTGCATCTCAGGATGGGGCCCTCTTTTACTCTTCTGGAGCCTCCATGGGTGAAATTTGTGCTGTATACCCAAATGTCAAAAATTTCAAATCCCATCGTACGTGCCATCAGAGTCCTCTATCACCTCCACCACCATTGTACAAGGAATCCTACCATGAATTTGATTACATCACATCACCCATATACATGGATTTGACCATCTGATTGGGTTGCAGCCAAGAAAACATCGTTACAATAGATGGATATCAAGAAATTTCTCAATGGGTCCATGTTGCCATGTCCGATGCCTAGAAAAATAATATGAAATTGGGATAAGTATGGCCCAACACTCTAGACCAACGCCAATCACTGAAGTGAAGTGGCGAATAGATGTGTGCAATTTGATTCATTATGTGTTAGTGCAATAACGATGGAGATATTTATTGTTGATTAGCGAAAAAAATCATTTAACTATTAGACTTCTCGCTTTTTTTAAGGCAAGTGTAGAGGGTTGTTCCATGAGAACATCTAATGGTCCTCCTACAATTGCCTTGGGAGAAGCGAGGACTCTGATTGTTAAATAAGTTTTGCTCATATTGGGAGAAGCGTGGACTCTGATGGTAAAATAAGTTTTGGTCATCTGTCTTGTTGATACCAATATTAGATTACCCTAGAAATCAACAAGAGTAACATGGTTAAACACTGTACAAGTGTGATGTTTGCAACAGACTAGAATTGAGGACAAGTAACATAAATTGAGGTTGAAAAATGAAGAAAATACTGAGTATAGGAAGCAAGAAGCATGACAAATATCTCAACATGATAAAGTAAACCCTCAATTAAGTCAACATATCACCAACAATTCCAATTTTATGGATTTCCATAACACTCTTTATATTTCAAGGGGTCTCCATTTATGAATGCAATAGTCGAAGTTTTATTGTGGCAACAATTTGGCTCGAAGAGTAGTGGGTTTATTATTCATGGATGCAGTGTTCTGACCAATGCCCACACACAATTGAAACTCAAGAAGTGAGGATCCAACACACAATATTTGGCTACTATGCTTAATGCAATATTTCCATCTTGAGTTTTGAGACATTTCCAATGTTTGATGGCATGAGAGAAAACACATTATGCACACACACCTTGCTAGGCATGTAAGACCTCTATTCAAGTAAGGAAGGGAACCATAACGTTTGTGTAAATTTGAAGAACGTTCATATTAGGGAAAATTTTAAGGATCCATACTTATTTAAAAGTATATAAACCTTGGTAATTCTTACCTATTCTTAAAATGTCAACTGTAAAATATTTGGCGAAACGTTTATAAAAATATTTGAATTTGTATAGATTATATATAGTTTATATAATAATTTGGTGATTTTTAGAGTGAAAAAAGTTTACCCCTTCAAAATTGGGCGAAACAAGGCTTCAAAAAATACAAATTGGCGTATCGTTTTTTGGAAAAAAACATGGAAAAATAGCCCATGGGATAAATTTTGCCCCTAAAATTTTCCTTGGTTCATATATGAGTTGACTAGTGCGTGGAGAGTGGTGAAAATATTACTAGTTTATAATAAAATTAAATGGGGAATTTGTTCTAAGTTGTGAGATAATGCGTTATTGTGGAATGGATATATTAAAATGTGGATCTAGGTTGATATACTTCAAGTTGCGGAAATGTTATAGAAATTTGTAGAATGAAATCATTAATTTATACCTTGGAAATAACTATGAAAGGTTTTCATCATTGATATTGCATAAGATGGAAATACTATGTGACCATTTTAGTTGCATAAGCTCTAAGGATAAATACAAAAGTAAAAATTTAGTTGCTGACCTAACAAGTTGTAGCAAGAAAAGTGTTGCCAAGGATTAGACATTGTGGAGGTTGAGACATTTTCAAACTTGGTTGTAGGAATTTTTGTTGGGTTTTCATCATTATTGTTACAGAACTACAACAAATAGTCATGGTTTGATGTGAAAAATGTGCCATAAGATTCTTCTAGAAAGTGGTGGACTTAGTTGCGGGAAATTGTAGAAATTATATCATAGGTTGTGGAAAAGATGGTTGTGGGACTATTGTATTTTGTTGAAGAGTGAGCTAGGTGTTTTCAAATTTCATACAACATGCCATGTCAAGGAAGCGATGGATTGTGAAGACTTGTAGATACATCAAATAATTATAGATTCAACTTGATTGTGGAAAGATCAGAGAAAAAGGTACATTTTTGGGGAGAGCGCACAAGATGATGTTTACCTCTTGCGGAGAGTTTGTGACTAGTTGCAGAATGGTTGTGGAACAACACTGGAGAGTTGCGAAACTTTCTGCATGGAATGGATTTTCCATGCTTGTTGACATTGGGATTAGCTACCACAATGCTTACACTATATTACTAGCAGGATGGCTTGATGGATGATGATTATGGACGGTGGGACGATTGACTTTGCATGTGGATATTAGGCTTGATCACCGTGATCTTCTAGAGGATGGATTGGTTTTGACAAGTTGCAGATAAGGACGTGTTATAATTTTATAACTCAAAGGTACTCATGCATCAGGTGCCTAGGCGTACGAGTACGAGGTGATATGAAGTCTCATTAATGCCATAAAAGTGACTTTATTAATGTGTTATTTATTAAAGTACCTTTTTTATGTGACTTTATGATTTAAAATTAAGTTGCACTTTATTAAGTTTATAAAGCGACTTTAAGTCATAAAGTGAACTTTTATAATATTTATGGAAAATTGATTTTTCGAAAAGAAAATATTTAGTATATAATTCACTTAGGGAATTTAAGTGAATTTGAAATTAGATCCCAACTATAGATATTGAGTTCAAGATTTGATCTCAACGGTGGATTTCGAAAAGTCAAGTAAGTTATGCCAATGAGATGCTAAAAGTGGCTTAAGACTTCATTATTCATTATTCATTCCAAAGCATGGAGAGGGGAGGCACGATTCTCAAGAGAAGTTGAGAGGGATCGAGTTCGAAGGGAGATCTTGAAGAGGAAATTGAGAATCCTATCTACAAGAGAGAGATTGAGCTGAGAGAGAAGAGGAGAAACTTAGAGGGGCATAATTTTCATGAGTATTTGAAGGGAACACATATCGAGGCATAATACAACACTACATAGGCAGTACCATACATATTTAGAGAGGGCCATACATGTATTCAACGATGGATTTACAACAAGGAGAATGTTGAAATCGAGGCAACTGGGTTGGCACAATTTTCAAGGTGTATTTTTGTTGTATAAATCTGCACTAGTCCGTACTATTGGTCCAATTCTCAAGATCAGAAATCAATGAATATTGTTGTCAATGTACAGTCTGTTAAGTCTATAAAATTGTTAGAGATCTGGGCAAATTGTTCTTAAGGAGTTGTGGGAACGGTTTTCAAACTGAGAAGATGCTTGTTGCTGAGATAAGTACTGTGCATTAGAGGAAATTTGGGGTCTAAAATTGGTCTTATAAGAAAATGATCCAACCTACCTTATTGATGAGTTAGAATTCAAGAACCAATAGAATTTCAATAAAATAAGTCAACCATAATGGTTGACTTGACGTATTTGTCATAAAAAAACTACTTTTTATTTGTATTTTCAACATATGTCCCTATGTTTTTACTCAAATTTCGAGCTGGAGCACTCGTTGGATGCATAATTTAATTCCCATCTAACAAGTACCCACACTGCATACTTTTGAAGGACCCCGCTGCCCCAAAAACAAGAAATACTTGAAAAAATGTTATGATGATGACCCACTTTGCATAGTTTTGAAGGACCCCGCTGCCCCAAATACCTTTTTCAGGTATTTCTTGTTTTTGGGGCAGTGGATTCCTTCAAAAGTATGCAATGTGGGTACTCATTGGATGTAGAACATCCAATGAGTGCTCCTGCTCGAAATTTGAGTAAAACAACAAGGAGAGATGTTGAAAATACGAACAAAAAAAGTATTTTTTTTCTTTCTTGCTCCGAAATTAATAAATATTAATTTATTATGTTAATCATAATTTTATTATTTTCCTTAGGAGCCCATTTTAGACCCCAATTTTCCTCTAATTTAAAGGTGTATTTTTTTTGTATAAATTTGCACTAGTCCATACTGTTGGTACAGTTCTCAAGATCAAAAATCAGGGAAGATTGTTGTCATTGTACGGTCCATATAGTCTATACAACTATTAGAGGTCTGGGCGCAGTGTTCTTGAGGAGACGTGGGCACAATTTTCAAATTGCGAATATGCTTGCTGCTGAGATAAGTACTATAGGTTAGAGTTGTTTTTTAATGTTGTTGTAAAATCAGACTTATTCCTGAAGCTCAATAAAATCTCTTGCATGTTGGGTTTCCCCAAAGTGTGGGGTTTTTCCAAGGTAAAACATTCACCAAAATTTATGTGTTGATGTGACTACTATCAAATTTTCCCGTGCATAAATTCTTTATACAATATGGTGATATCTTTTTTTTCCTACTGAAAATTTCATTTATGAGTAGTATATCAGCCGCATAATAAGTTTATTTATTCTTGGGTGAAGTATAATTTGGTTGGCTTGTTTCCATTAGCTAATATTGAATGGTTCATAAGCTATTTGATGAAAATTCTCTATGACTGTGTGTAAACATCAACTGGAATTTTCCTTGTTTTTAATCATGGTATCAGAGCAAGGGATCTGAATTTCAGTGGACTGTTGGAGCAACAGAGAATGCAAGTGATTTTCATGAGAAGTGCTAGTTTAGAGCAACTATATGTGCAAGAGAATTATTGGGTGTTCCAACTAAGAAGTGAGTTTTTACATAGGTGGGAAGCTATTTTTGGGTTTTTTCCAGACTATAGGAAGATTGTGTGCTTCATCCTCTCAGATAAATGGCTACCAGCTTGAGGATAGAAGACAAATTGGATGGGGCAAGGAAATTTATTCCTTGGAAGGTTAGGATAGTTCTCATTTTGCAAGAGAATGAGCTGTGGGATGAGGTGGCGAACCACACAACTACTCACCCAATTCAAGTACCTGCAACCACAGATGCACTAACACTAGAAACCTTCAACAAGAAGGGCATCAAGGAAAAAATGATCATTCTTGATGGGGTAAAGGACCATGTGATCCCACATTTGACCATGAAGACCCGCGCGTATTTGATGTGGGTGGCCTTAACCAACCTGTACTAGATCTCAAATGAGAAGCAAAAGATGGTTTTGAGGGAGAAGTTGAAGAATATTAAGATGACCAAAGATGAGGGTGTGGAAGCTTACCTTACTAAGATTACTCAGGTAAGGGACGAGCTTGTAACAATTGGGTAGGTGATTCCTGGTGGTGAGATAATACAAACAACCTTGAATGGTGTGGCAAATCCATGGGATATATTCGTGGAGGCCATTGTTTCCAAGGAGAATATGCTTTCTTGGGATTATCTCTAGGATGACTTTGTGATGCAAGAGACCCTTAGAGGCTTTGTGCAGGATATCTCATCCAATAGTAAGGAAGATGAAGAAAATGTGGCCCTTACAACTAAGGGAAGGAAGAAGAAGGGTGGCTCGAGAAGTGGATTCGAGTACGAAAAGGATATGCGTAAAGTGATATGCTTTTATTTCCATGGTTACAGACACTATCTTGGGAATTTTCCTCACAAGAAGAAGAATAAGAAGAAAGAAGAATATGAGGCTACCACTTTAGCTGAAGTGGAAGAGTTTGTGAAGGAAATCAAGAAGGAGTTTTCTCTAGTATCAGTTCTTTCAGGAAGAAGCATGGCCAAGTGTGAGGACAGTGGAGCATGGTACATAGATAACAGAGAAACACACCATATGATGAGGACATGAGCTATAATTTCTAGATTTGACATAGATGAACAAATTTATGCTTACTAAGGATGGGTATGCCGAAACCTATGACGTAGAGGGAGTTGGAAGTGTCTCATTCCAACTCGATTCTAGAGAATATATGGATATTGACAGAGTGTTGTTTGTTCCAGAGCTGAGAAAGAACTTCCTCTCAGTTTCATATCTAGAAGATGAGAGATATGCGATCCTTCACTTCCAAGGACGAGTGTATATGTATCCGATGATTGGGGGCTAGGGTGCAATGATATTGCTATGCATACGTGATGGTAGAACATACCGAGTATGTGGTAGACCCATGGATGAGTATGTTAGGAGATCATATTCAGTGGTAGCTAAGATAAAAACTAATGTAGATGCCCATTCTTGCATCTCAGTGAGGAGACCGAGTTGGTATGAGGTGAATCTAGAGGATGAGAAAGAGAGTGAGAAGAAATATCAGTTCAAAAGTAGTATGGTGCAAAACTACAAAACATATTCTAGAGCACATGGTAGAGGTACCTTCGAGTTCATAGAGAACTTCAACAATTGGAGGGAAGAGGATTGGGACAGATCCTAGTGGCACTGATGCCAGTAGTACCTCCCTCACTAAGAGGGAGTTAGTAGTATTTTATAGCTTAGAGGTAATCCTACATGAGGTGCCTAGGTGCAAGAGTCTGAGGTGATATGAAATCTCATTAATTTCATAAAAGTGACTGTATTGATGTCTTATTTATTAAAATACCTTTTTTATGTGACTTTATGATTTAAAGTGAGTTGCACATCATTAAGTTTATAAAGTGACTTTAATTCATAAAGTGAACTTTTATAAAATTTAGGGAAAAATGACTTTTCAAAAAGTAAATATTTAGTATAAAGTTTACTTAGGGAATTTAAGTGAATTTGAGATTAGATCCTAGCCATAGATCTTGAGTTCAAGATTTGATCTCAACTGTGGAATTTGAAAATTTAAGTAAGTTACCCTAATGAGATGATAAAAGTGGCTTGAGACTTCATTTTCATTATTCATTCCAAAGTGCAGAGAGGAGAGGCACAGTTCTCAAGAGAAGTTGAGAGGGCTCGAGTTCTAAGGGAGAGCTTGAAGAGGAAGGTGAGAATCCTATCTGCAATAGAGAGAAGAAGAGGAACAACTGAGAGAGGCGTAATTTTCATGAGTATTTGAAGGGAACACATATCGAGGCATTATGCAACACTCAAGAGAAAATATTGTAAAGATTCAGATAGGGTCGTCCTGACATTTATTGTTGGAATTACAACAAGGAGAATGCACTAAAATAAAGGCAACTGGGATGGCACAAATTTCGAGGTGTATTTTTGCTGTATAAATTTGCACTACTCCGTACTCCTGGTACATTTACCAGGATCATAAAACAAGGAAGATAGATGTCACTGTACAGTCTGCACATTCTGTACAACTGTTAGAGATCTAGGTGTAGTGTTCTTGAGGAGTCATGGGCTCGATTTTCAAACTGAGAAGATGCTTGTTGCTGAGATAAGTATTGTGGGTTAGAGTTGTTTTTTAATGTTGTTATAAACTCAGACTTATTCTTGAAGCTCAATAAAACCTCTTGAATGTTGTTTTTCCCCAAAGTGTGCGGGTGGTTTTCCAGGGTAAAACATTGACCAAAATTTATGTGTTGATGTGACTGCTATCAAATTTTCCTATGCATATCTTCTTTATATAGTTTGTTGATATATCTTATTTTCCCACTGCAAATTTCATTTATGAGCACTATATCAGTCCCATAATAAGTTTATTTATGCTTGGTTGAAGTTTAATGTGGTTGGATTACTGTCATTAGTTGATATCGATGGTTCATGAACTGTTTGACAAAAATTATCTATGATTATGTGTAAACAAAAACTTGAATTTTATTTGTTTTTCATCAGGACGATGAAAAATAAATGAGCAATGAAGTTGCAGATGAGTGGTGTGGATAGATGGACAATTACCATCATGTAGGTGAGTTAGTAAATTTGATAGCAATTAGGTAGCAGTTGAGTGCAAATTTCAAAGTCCATAGGCAAGTATTCAAGGATGCCATAGGAAAGCATCCAAGTTAGGGATTTCATGGGAAAACATTCTAGAGGATAGTGCAACAAATGATATACATGGTGAGTTGGAGTATAATGGATTGATGATATGAGATAACATCATAACAAAATATGTTAATTTGCATTGGAGTAGATCATGTGACAATCAGGATGATGGGTTAGAGAGAGATCGATGATCAACATTTGGATGAGATGAGTCTATTGCATAAGTTCAATCCTAAAGCCATATCCAAAGAGGGGAAGACTATTATGTTGAGGATGGATGTAGTGTTGATGGTTCAATTGGAATTTGGTAAAGTTCGTCTCTATATACGACACTAGTTCCTATTGCACTTGGCGGTTTCCTAGGATAGTCTTCAAGGAATTCTAGTAATATGGATTAATGGCCATAGAGAGATCCATGATAGAGTATTGAACATCGGTATTGAGTTACAAATATACTCCACAAGTTTGTGATGGTAAACTAAGAAGGACACACTATATTATAGGTCGCGGAGGTGATGGGTGACTGAGCAGGATATGCCAAGAGAAGAGTGAAGCAATTCAAGAGTAGAGACAAGAGGAGTAGAGGTTTCACCCATGAAAGGAAGGTCCCAATAGAGTGGTAGGTATATTAGATTATGAGGTTAAAAACTGCATTTGGAAATGGTTTCAGAACTGATTGACTCGAGGGCGAGTAAATGGATAGTAGTGGGAACCCGTTGGGGCCTAATTGCTCATGTATTGGTCATTATGTTGTTATTTGGTCATTTTTTTTAGGTTGTTAGGGTTTTATTGGGCCATTACATGAAATAAGGGGGTTAAATTAATATTTTAATGTAAAAGTGGGGTTGTTTGTATTTTTTCCACAAATGAAGGGAACTAAATGGACATTTTATTGTAAAATCATAGCATAAAATAAAGGCTTTGGGAGGTCATTCATAATTGTAATTTTTCTTTTATATTTATTATTGTATTCAAGTGTGAAGAGAAGATAAGGTTTGGGGTTTTTATGCATCTCCCTTATTCGGAGGAATTGATGTATTTAGATTTTTAGTGGATTAACAAAGCATATATTGATGTTCTTTTGTTCCATTCATGTGTCATAATGCTGTCACCTTTTTTTGTGAAATGTATATTGTTTCCATTATAAGATCTATGGTTAATTTGGGTTTTTCCTAATTGTTGGAACAAGGTAAAAGTGGCAACAAATTGCACCATCTAGGAAAGAGACATGCTTTCTACCCTTATATGGTTGAGTGGTAGTAGTGACAAGGGAGGGGGATTGCTACAAAAACATGTAATTGAAGGATTTATCTATTGCTCTCTAAAGTGGTACAAAACATTTCAGTGGATGGTGGGATAATTTCTTGGCTTCACCATAAAAAATCAACATTCCTAGAGGTTGCAATTTATCATATTTGTTTTAATATCAACAGTAGAATCAGAAGACACCAGAGGTTTCCATTTTGGTTTTGTATACGTTTGATATGTCTACAACAAATCTCAATTGTATTGCAAATACATCAATGGATTGGTTATCCAACAATTCACTACGATAATGGTTTCTCCTTATCTAAAACCTTATTCCTTGTTGTTATTCTAAGAGTTTCATTAAGGATGATCGTATATATTTTATCATCAATTATATTCTAAATGAAAGATAATGGGGGTATCACTCAATAATATTTAACATGCCTTTCCCATTGACCATATAATTAGATTGAAGAGTATTTGCATCCATATAAACTTGAAATTCAACTTCCTATAGGGTGGGAATTACATCATCATTGAGACCACCCGCTTTCTCTGTTAGTGAATTCTTAACCTCTTTAGAATATACCTATTGTGAATGAGTGCTTCTCCATTAGTATTTGACCATAAAACTCCTATCGATTTATTATTTAGACCTTGTGATATCCTCATTAGTCATTCCCTTCCAAATCTTCTTTCCTTTTCAAAACCTTCCTTCTAAAATAAGAGGAGCAATATCTTATAATATGATTGTAATAGTGACATATTGAACACATAAAGGGGACGTTGTAGTAGTCTAACTCTTGAGTTTATGATGAATTTTCAAAAAAAAATCCAAATTTTTCAATAAAGCCTCATTAATAGTTCAACAAAGAGAGTAGCTACTTTAATAAGAATCAATCAAAATCATCCACTCAAGATTATTTCCTATCTCCCCTATTTTCTTATCAATCCATAATTACATAGCCAATTCTAGTGATTTTAGTCACATCGATATTTTTTAGAGCCCTTTAAATAAGGGGTCAAAGCATGGATGCCACAAATTCAATGAAAGGAAAGCAGTTCCCCAAAACAAAGAACCTCATAGAATGGAAGTTGTTTCCTTTTTAGAATGAAACATGAAGCTTATCCATATCCAATTATTGGATCCCAAAGCTTTTGCAACCAACAGTTCAAATAGTATTGTAATATATTATGATCGATAAATTTTTCTATTAATACCTTATATTCATACTCCAAGGCTTGATAAAATTGAATATCCTCTCCAACTACCATCCTTATCCTCAAACATTTCATCTCGTCATACTTTCCTTTCGTAACAGTATCAATCTTGAATACCACCAATGGCTTCCAATTTTTGGTATCAAGTATCAAACTGACATAGTTTTCAAATAAATCATTTCCAATGGCCCCTACTTTAACAACTATTAAGAACATAACAATAAAAACAAAATAAGTCACTTATTTCATCACCAATCTCTCTGCACCTTGAAAATATGATCTTCACCACTCATCAACACTATCACACTAACACTCCATTGTCACCAATGGTAGGATACAAGTTAGACTTCTCGAGAGACTAACACTGGTATTTGAAGTGTGCACCAAGGAACTTCCATCCATCCAAAATCCACTTCTCTCTCTTCCTTAGAGCTCAACATATAGCTTATTTTCTATCCCAATCTTAGACACTTTATACCAAATCGAACATAACATGTGTAAATATATAACAAGATAAAATATTATAATATTGGGTTTACAATACACAAACCATAATAGGGATTCAAACACTCCATGATAACATAGCGCATAAATATCAAAGGTAAGGGTTTGACATTCATTTGCACCATCCAACAGTTCAATCCATTATTGAATTCAAGCTCCTACCAGTGTTCCATCTCATCTTAGGGCTTCCTATATTAGGGTACCAGACTAGGCCTTCAACATTGCAAGTATATGAGTGCATATCCCAAACTAATCAATTTAATGGTCCAAGTAAAAATGAGAAAACTCCCATAGCAGCTACCATGTCAAAATGTCTCAAGAATGCACAACATATGGCTATGTGAACTTGGTCATTTTCATGAAACAAACGAGTCCTAAATGGCATGCAAAATGCCTTCCGATGATGATACGTGAGTTGGAGCATAGGAAGTCCAGAACACATATATAGGGTTCAAGATTCCATAGAATTTTTTTATTGTTCTCATTTCATTTTTGTTGTAATGATTATATTTGTCTCCCCAATACATTTCTATGGTGAAATAAAGTCAAATCCCTTGAAAAAAATTGATAATGGGAAAGAAATAGAAAACCTTGATCTATCATTCAACCTTTTTCACTTTCGATACCAATTGTATTGATAGGGGGGGAATCATAGCATAGCTAGAAATATAGGCTTAGGTCTCCTTCCTTTACTAATTTGTTGGTGAATCCCATTATCAAATCAATGAAAAGACTAGTTAACAATTATCCAAATCTATATCTCTAATTTATTCAAGGATTTGAGCTAAGGTGAGAAGAGAGAAAAATACCTCTTGCAGTGTGTCATTTGGGGAGGCCTTTTGAAGAAGCCCTTTTCTTTCTACTCTTCAATGCTGGTTGATCTTCAAGCTATCCATTGTTCTTGCAATTTCATATACGATGTGTTTTCTCCAGTCTACTAACAATAAATATCATGATATTCAAATAAAATTAGATCTAACATTCTACCAATTACTAAACACAAACATTTGGGGGACAATTTAAACCTTTCACATTACTTCACAAAAATAATGGAAGATTACAACCTCATCAATGATTTGTTTCCTTCTCCTTTGTTCTAGGTTCCCTCCTTCAGTTCCCAATCCTTTGATCACAAAAAGTTGTTTTAGCAAAAGGGTCTCTTATTATTCCTTCAACATAAATTTGCTTCTCAATCCTTCATCCCAAAAGTTCCCCCCAAGTATCTCATAAATATATTTTGTCTTTAGGTATTTAGGAGAAAAAATACAATGTGGGACACAATCCCCATTCATTACTTTAATTCATTTTCTTCACACTTTGGGTTTCCATAGTTTTTAAGAACCTCATGATATTTTGAGTTTTTTTCTCTAAAAATACTTATTTCATGCAATTTTGACCACTTGAATCATGCGGCATTTTGATTTTAATCTCACCATATGAAATTTCAATTACTGTAGTTTCCCGTTTTTCGCCTATGTCAATAACCACATGAACTTTTATTCTAGGAAAGTAGTAGTTGGGATATGAGATTTTGTCTCCTTTAGTGTTCTACCTCAGTCTTCATGTTGTGGGAAAAATTATTACATGCTTTTGGATCACACATTTAAGGGTTTTAAATATTGTGTTAACATATGCCCCCTAATCTGTGAGGTCTGAAGAAATGTTGAGGGGAAAAATACATTCCCTTTTCTAATTTTTAGTGATCTAGGAGGGAATGCAAAGGAGGATAACCATGGATGCAGGAGTTGGAAGGCACCTGCAAGAAAAACAAGGTAATGTCCCAAATATATAATATCTTCCTAAGGTGGGAATACCCATGCTAAAAGATAAACAAGCACAGACATGGAAAATACATGGTGCATCCATGTCAAAAGTATCTCACACAAAATGCACTCTAATAAGTGTGAGATATCCAGGTCTTCATGGTACTTGAAAATGACATTTTAATCTTGTGCAACTGATAAGGCAGTGAATTGATAGTGATGCAACTATTTTTCCCAAGATCTTCAATCCATATCAACGATAGTAATAGTTTCTATCATGTGAATTAATGAGATGATTTAAAGCATAATAAAACTCCGTCTGATTACCGATATTTGATGTATACCGTCAACAGATGCGAGAAGGTCCACCGATAATGATGATGGACTCCAAGGTACTAAGTACAATATAACAAGTTTGAATAAATGTTATGAATTCGAACACTTGTAGAATCAAATGATCATGGGTCATTTTTGTATACCGACTGACATTTGCAAGGATACATGCCACTACTAACTACAAGATCCAAGGTACTCTAGGGTTCCTAGATCCACTTCCCAGATGATGATTTGACATTGATAAAAAGAGATACATTGAAGGGACAGAATTAATGAATCCCACATCAACCAACACAAACATATATCAATAGGATGATACAATATGGTAGATATACAAAACCCAACACTATACACTGACACTGCGAAGGTTGACATGATTAGTTAGGAATATTTGAGGAATGGATGACATTGTTTTGACTTCCCTTGAACACATGGCATGACACATAGTGACACTTAGAAACATAAGACTAAAGTAACAAACCTTTATGAAATCCGCCAATGCCATATGCTTTAACAAAATCTCCATAGTTGGCGGGAAGGATAACCCATCGGTGGGTGGAGTTATATTCCAAATACGGGTACAATTTCCTAAGGAAAATGTAAATGGTGCACTGATAATTGATTGAAAAACATGTTTCATGTTAAAGGGTGATGAGGACTAACTATTTCCACTCTTTCCAGGATGCAATATGAATTGATTTAATGACCCTCTTTTTTGGATTTATGGATGTTTAAAATTTTATTAACTTTTTAATTTATAACATTGAAAAATAATAAAGCGTGGCTATAGTACATTGGAAAAAATGAGTGTCTCAAGGGAGTGAACCTACATTGCAAGGGCATAGGTTAGTTTGCGGAAAATAAAAAAAATTGCAAATAGGGGATGAGCTAGTTATGTACACTCTTGTTGATGTTCCCTCCATGGGTAGAGGTAAATTAAACAAAAGTAACAATTTATAGGCATCATGCAACAAAAAGTGATTACCATGGAAAATACACAACATAAGAAATAATAAACAAAGCAGTAGGAACATATGCTCAAGCAAATATTTTAACACATGCTTATGTAAACTGACATAAAATATGGATCCCATCAAGAAATTGTTTAGAAACAAATGAGAGATAAATACACGACGTCAAAATATGAGTCATGATGGTACTAATAGGGATCCCAAGCTTATGAGAGAAAATTAGAATGGGAAACATAATGGAAATAGGGTGCTTACTATAGTGTCCAATGTTTAGTAGGTTCTTTTATCAAAATGGTGGAAAATACAAATATGATGGGCTAGTGCATCAAATTCCAATAATTTCAATATTGAAAAAGGCTCAAAATCATCATAAGAGATGAATAACCTAAACTTGTATACAATCTTCCAAATACACCTAATCGTATCGAGGAACGTGTGAAGCATGCTCCTATACTTGGATATATTTAAACCAAGTATTCTCTTAGTGATCCCACACAATATGCCCTTAAGTGGGTGTATCTACATTTTCATAACGTCAAGGATAGATTCATTTAAACATAATAATTCCATCCAATAAATTATGTGATATGGAATAGCTTACAACCCCAATGGACAAAGTAATCAGATCATATTCCTCCTCCAAGGGAATACTTTGATATGAATATGTTGAATCCTTTTGAATAGATTGGTATGAAACTTCTACGGTTGATAAGGGTAATTTATTCTCCAAGGAACCAAATTATATATATTTGGGAATTACTTCAACATCATTTTCCAGATTAAGAATTCCTGTGAGACTGCCGGTAAGTCATCCACTAGAATGGGTTTGGAAAAAACTGATAGTGAAAAGTAAGACTCTAATGCTATGGTAAATAATTGAACAACTTGTGGGGTGGGTATTAATGGTGGGATAGTAAAATTTATTATGAGGTAAGAATATTTGAATAATCGTATCCCAATGTCTTGAACCACCTTTATTTCATCCCCAACGAAAGGAACATTCTATTGGACAATAGTTTCGATCATACAAATAAGTCTAACTAGGCAATCATGATGATATTCCCTGGTGAGGAAACCAAATCACTCGAGACATTGAAGATACTATATCCATCATAAAATGTATCCAACTGCATCGTAGTATAAAATTGTAGTGTATGGGCACATCTGCTACCTCAAAATCAACTTTAACTGTTTTACCTCCCAATTCAATTGGGTAGGCCAATATAAGTTATGAGGAAGGAGAAAATTCCCACCAAGTTAATTTATAATAGTATGGGATGAAACTTAGGTGGGTTCTCCTAATTATTTCCAACATTTCAATGACATGATACAAGTTGAGGCCCCTTCATCAACTATGATTTGAAAAATGTTCTTACCATGGGATTATACTTTAATTTGAAAATTAATTTGGAAGGGAGCCTACATGTTGATTGGTCTAAGTCAAATGTGATCAAAGTAGTATCAGATGGATCTACATACCCGATTTCAAATAATAGTTTCTTTCTTTGTGCGAGAAAAAAATGCAATACCTCTATATATAACATGGCACATGGTGCTTGAACTAAATCGTCAACAATATTGTAGTTGTGAGCAGTTCTCACATTAGGATTTTGTTTTGTTCTAAATAGGACCCCTTTGGGAGGGTGAGGTACTATGTTTATGGCAAGCTTCTCAATGGTGAGAGAAAAACCTGGAAATGAGTTTGATGGATCTGAAGTACTAAGATGGACATCATAAGAATGAGCCCTCGTATGGATATTGATATCTTGATCACACATGGAGACATTATCATTGGGAGTGTTTCCCCCTATTGGAGGCACTAACATTGTAGCAACCATTTGTTGTTGTTGTTGTGATAAGGGTTGATTCAAAATGGAAGGTTGGTGTTTCCCACCACGTTGAGCCATCATTCTATGAAAATCCTCCATGAATGGGCATTGATGAGTCAAATAATCTCCTTGAAAAATTTTGTAAGGAAATTTGCACTTTCAACTATCTTGTGTGCCTTTTGGTAAAGGGTTCTGGTTTGGTGTAGGTCCTATAACAGGATTAACACTTTTCTTATTATTTTGTTTCTTCTTCTTTTCTTTAGGGTCTGTGGCTTGAAATGTAAGGACTTTAGAAGTTTGGTAAGGACTAGAAGGTTAGCTTGACCAACTTTGGGTTGTGAAGTTTGAACATGCATGCTTCCCATTTATTGGGTAACTTAATCAATATTATTAATGAAACCAATCACACCATTAACATGAGGTACCTACGCTGGATTGGATGGATTTAATGCAGTTCTTGTGGCATGGGGTATTAAATCACAAAGAGTGCTCAATTATGATAAATAAAATTCTTTTGTTGGGAACTCTGAATTAGTTGTTATTCAGTCACAGCTCCTGAAATAACCACACATTTTGCAAGAGTAGGAAATAATGATGTTACAAACTAGTATTCTAAGAATTGATCTGGAATATATGCTTTGATATTCCTTCAACACCTCCACCAATAATGAATATGATTAGATTTATGAGTAGCAGTGGATTGCCTACGTGAATTCAATAGTTACATATACATATCATAACAGATAGGTAGTTGAAAATGTGCCAAGAATACAATATCTAAACATGAAAAATCCATGAATGTACCATGAGGAAATTCAATGTACCATTTTACAGTGTTTTCCATGAGGGTTTGCTGAAACAACAAAACCTGATACTATCATCAACTAGGTAGTTAGATGAACACCATAAATGAAATGTCATCACATGGTTAGATGGGTCATCTCCTAGTTTTCCATCAAATTTGGATATATCCGATGGGAATCTGGGTGGTATTTTTGGCCACCAATTCATATATAGAACATGATCATTCATAAACCATGACAAATTCAATAGATTTAGAGTATCCAAAAATGGCGATTTCATTCATGCGGTTGTAAAATCTTATTGCATGGGTGGATCCTGGTTGACCAATGTATTTTTTCCTTGGATTTTATTGGCATTCCAAGTTGGATTCCCCCCTTACGGAGGTGGTCCCCAAGAATATTTGGTACTTCTTGGAAACTGACCACTCCATTGTGGAATGGGATTTCTAGTTGGATTATTTCCCCTTGGCATGGTACCTAGTGGGGGGAATGGATTTCCCCAAGGAATGGTGCTAGTATGATTTGAAGCATGACCCCATGGGACATTACCTCCCATATGCGGAGGATAGCTTAATGCAGTGTTCATGTTCCAAGGTCCAAAAAAATTCCACGAGGAATATTTAAATTCCCTTGTAAAGGTTTTCTCCCAGAAGTAGAACCTGGGAAAATATTTGGGATACCTTGAATATTTGGAGATCCTCCATATGTGTGTTTTGTGTGGGATTGACCATGCCAACCATAGGGAAAATCCATGTTTGGTCGAGTATACCCACTAATTGGTATACATGGTGATGAATTAGATGTGTTTCCAATTTTGGAAATTGGAAATGTACCAACGGACAAAGAAGTGCTAGTTGGAGTCATACTAGGTGCACAAATATTAACTAATGGGATTGGTACAATTATGGAGGGAATTTTGAAAATGTTCATGTTATGTGGTGTACTATTCGATTTGGAACTATTATGACCTCATATAGCCACTTGAGGTTGCGTGGGTGTGGAACCATGTTCTCTTGATGAAGACATTGGATCAAATAGTGTGTGTTGAAAGTTTGTCCAACTTTAGAAAAGATAAGTGTGACCCACCAGTGACTCACCTACAACAAGTATGATCACATCTGAGGGATTTTTAAAGGTGGATTCATGTAAGCAACTGATCTATCCTATAAAATTTCAATTTAAAAAGGAGAAAGGTCATCAACTAAGTATGTGTTTGATTCATTATATGATGATGATTCCTTAGATTCAATTTGATGGTGTACTTCTCTAATAATAATTTTGATGTTCAAAGGTAGTTCCATTTCAAAGTCACTATGACATGATTCTTGTATGTGCCTCCATGTGCAGTGGGTCCTTCAAACTTTGGTGACTCATCATGCTTCCACTTTGAATGGCGGATCAGGAGATTATCCACTTTGAATTTTAAGTAAGGACTTGTTTATTATGATGTTTAAATTACAATCAAACAATTATAAGTCCAACTAGGAACAACATAAATAAAAATTTCATCCAGCTGAAAATGTCCTAATATATTCAACAAGAAAAATACTTCTCCAAAAGATTGAAGTTTAGTGAAAATAAAAATTAGGTATCCTTCTAAAAATAGTATCTACTGAGGGGTCTCAAGAATCAACAATTATTAAATGAAGGTGAGAGAAACAATTACACTAGTCTTCCACGCAACAATCACCAAGGGCGCAAGTAATAGCCTTCGTCCAAAACCCTCCCAAGGAAATGAAATGGAGATTTTATTTTTGTCTTAGGTACCACAATAATTCCCCACTTTTAATGACTCATGTTATGTCCTATGAATATAAACTATGGTTACCACTTCACAATCAACAATCAGGAAAAACAATCATAAGTCAAGATAAATCACATAAACTAGATATTCTAACAAAGTGATGTCACCCTCAGGGATTTTCACTTTAATATAATATTGTAGTGTGATTATATCCCATCAAAAAAACAAAAGAGATGGTACCAATTACACTTATCCAGCTTGACCTTGTTCTTAACACATGTGTTAGAGGTTCTTTCTCAACAAGCGCTCCTTTCTACTAATGGATTTTCACTCTTCAGTAATTCCTAGTTTTGAAATTTAGTGTCCTTGGATATATTTAATAACCAATCCTAATCCAAGGCCCTAACATAATCTAATGTTGGTTTGCACTAAAAATGAAATCTTGGTTGTTTTTAGATTAAAAAGTTCATTTTTAGGTAAATTTGTTTATTATCAGAACTGTGGAATGAAACTGTATGATGTTATATGAATCAATGGGTGGAACCAATAAATGCATGCAAGCTTACAAAATTTACTCTTTCAATTAAATTGAGACTCTAAAATATTTAAAATTAATAGGTTTATCGATCTCTTTCTGAACCACGCAACATGTCACAGTTTCCAAATGCCATTAAATTTCCAACTGGAAAAAGAAAGTTTTTCAAAGCATAAACAACTTCATACTTTTTTCTCTTTCAATGAATTCTAATAATCCAATAAAATTAAGAGACATTGATTCCTATATATTCATGTGGTATATGATGTTTGAAAAACATAATAAAAAAATTCTTCAATTTGAACAAGAAAGTTTCCAAAAGAAAAGACAACTTTTATACTACTTTCTCTTCAAAGGAATTGTCAAGCTAATGTAATGTAAGATAAATTGATTTGTTTGCAAGCATGTAGTATATGAAAGTTTAAAATATGATCAACACTTCAATTGGAAAAAAAAATCAAAAGAAAAGACAAATTCCTGCTATTCTATTTTATTATGAATTTCTCAAATCAATGCAAGGTAGGGGAGAATTTGATTTTTTTCATCTCATTCACATGTGTCATATCAGTCTAAATAAATTGCAACATTTTGAAACGTAAATCTGAAATAAACATCTCCAAAAAACTTCTATGTGGTTTGATTGATAAAGAATGTTCAAAAGATAGCAAACATATGCCACTCTACACTAGTTCTTTTAATTAATGCAAAACAATCAATCCTAAAACTCTTCTAGGAGTATCACACCCTTGTAATATGAGTAAATTGAAGATTCAAACAAAAATAAAATAGAAAAACAACTAATCCAAATCTTAATGTACTTCTTCCAAAAAGTTTCTATATGCTCCAATTTCTAAAGTGAACAAATGAAAGCCCCTCAATACTAGTCCTTTTGATGCAAAAACAATTGAAACTAAGAATCTTAAGGAGAAACAAGATATCTATAATCTAAGAAAATTGAAATTGAAAATATCAATAAACTCAAACAAAAACCAACCCAAATATGAATTGGATTCTTCCAAAGAGTTCCTATATGCCTCAATTGATAAGGAATGTTCGAAAGTGGTCAAATAAAAGCCACCTAATACTAGCCCCTTTAATCCAAAAAAACTAAAACTTAGAGATTACAAGGAAGAGTAAGTGAAATTAGAAGAAATAAAGGATTAAAATCAATATCTCTCCTACTAATATTTGGTCAAGCACCAAATCAAGTCCTCCAAGCCAACAATTTGTACACACATTCTATGCAATTGTTCTCATTGATGGAGGTACCAATTTGACAAATATTGAAAACATGGGAATTCTACTTCTATTGATATGAAATTATAAGATATTACAGTATTTCAACCATGGTCCCTTCCAACAGTAACAAATCTAAAAGTATGATGAGCACTCCTAATTACAAAAAACCAACATAATCATCATGTAAATTTTCAACATTCGAGAGGCAATGATCTGAAAAAATTTCAAATTAGTGGGATGAAATGCCTTGCTAAATTCCATAATATTACTATAAACAAAACAAAATAGCACCAATAGATCTGATAGAATAATTTCTTCCACAAATTGCAAGCAATGGGGGTTATAGAGAAACAATGTGCAAGTAACTAATGTAGGTGAAAAACCAAGTAAATTGTTATCTAGCCACTAAAACCATGCATGGAATTTACCAATTGGGTGAGGATTTTTTTCTCCATGAAATCCATTCTATGAATAAGCATTGTAGGTCAAAGGTTTAGGAAAAAATTTCAATATAAAGAACTTGTAAGTCCAAAAATTGACTAAAAATTCCCAAATGACCAAGTAATGCTCAAAACTAGGTCAAGCATGAAAAATAATAAACCAAGAAGGACTAGAGTTTATATAGATTGTAGATCCAATACAATAATTGTAGAGGAATGAAAATGATAATATCAAAACATATATACACTTTGAACCTAGACATATATCCAAACTAGAGGTCAAAAATTCATTTTTCAAGTCAAATGGACACCTATAGGAACGATCACGCCTCTAACACTTGAAAGAAGTGACAAAAAGGGGATTGTCACTCCATGGAAACTAGGAATAAGTGACAAACATAGTACTATATCTTTGTGTCTATCTCGGTAGGGTGACGATGTTGAAAATTGAGGAATAAGTGCAACCATGGGCAAAAATTGAAAAACATTTTGAACTACAAAATGGGTAAAATGACTCCAAATGGTCTCAAAACTTCCCTAATCACTCCTAGAAGGATTGTATGCTTAAATAAAGAAAAAATGATATAAATAATAAGTAAGAGAACCAAAATTTGAGAGTGGAAGTGCTAAAAATCAAGTACCTTCCTCAATGGAATCACCATTTTGATAGGGGGGAATCAATAGTAGAGATTGAAAGATATGATCAAATATCCTTCCTTTACTAATGGGTTGGTGAAATCCATGATCAGTTCAATGAAAAGATTAATTATCAATTATTGAAATCTAGATCTCTAATTTCTTCAAGGATTAATGCTAGGGTGAGAAGAGATAAAAATACCTCATGCAGCATGCCATTTGGGGAAGCCTTCTGGAGAAGTCCTTTACTTGTTGTTATTCAATGTTGGTTTCTCTTCAAGATCTCCATTGTTCTTGTAAATTCATATACAATGTGTTTTCTCTATTATATTAAAATCAAATCTCATGATATTCAAATCAAAATAGATCTAACACTACCAATTACTAAACATAAGCATTTGGGGGAGAATTGAGTCCCCCACTTGAAGGTTCCCTCCTTCACTTACCAAGCCTTTCATCACCATATTTTTTTGTTATAAACGATCGTCACTCAGGGCTAGTGCATTTCAACCACTGGCTAAGAAATCACAACCCAGGGCATTCTAAGCCATCAAAATTCACTCAGGGATCACACCTAGACTGGGACACACCAACCCTTAACATGGGTGTATTTTTTGGGTGTCTCCTCCTAAATAAGTCACCATAAGGGTATTGAACTCATGTATCCTATAAAACTAAATCCACACCTTAAATAAATGAGCTAGCAGGAATTGACAATCACAATTTTTTTCATAGCAAAGAGTCTCTTACTATTTATTCAGCATAAATTTGCTTCTCGATCCTTCCTCCCAAATCCTTCCCCCAAGTATTTCTTAAATAGATTTTGGCTTTGGGTTTTTAGGAGAAAAATTACAATGTGGGATATAATCCCAATTCATTACTTTCATTCATTTTATTCACACTTTGGTTTTCCATCGTTTTTAAGAACCTCATGATATTTTGAGCTTTTTGCACTAAAAATACTTATTTTATGCAATTTTGACCACTTGAAGCTTGTGGTATTTTTATTCTAAGCTCATCATAGGCAAGTTCAATAATTGTAGTTTCCCCTTGTCGGGTTATGTCAATAACCATGTGCACATTTCTTATAGGAAATTAATAGTTTGGTTATGCGATTTTGTCTCTTTTAGTGTTCTATATTACTCTTTATGTTGCGGGTGAAATTGGTACAAGCTTTCTGCTCACACATTTAAGGGTGTTAAATATTGTGTTAACATACAGTTGATATAACCACCAAAAGGAATTCCTTCAAAAGTACGATTTTTGGCTGAAGCATCTGCATAACATCAATATGCTTGAACTTTGATGTTTTATAGATGCATTGTATGTGACTCCATTAAGCTTAAAAATTATACAAATCACTATTTACCTTTATTTCAATATATGTGACGCAGAAAGAAAAGGAGAGATTTAAAGATAATGCACATAAAGAAAAGGAGAAGTCTAAAGATGAGACGATATATACATAAGACAATTTTAACTTTTTATATCAAATCATTACATGGAATTCGATATAAATTATGATTAGATCATAAGTTTTCATTGTTCGTAATTAATTTTTTATTGGATATCACCCTTAAACCCCCATGTTCCACTCCAAGTGTAAAATATCACCATCTTCTATCTTTAGAATCCTTGTAAAAACAATTTGTTGTTGAGAGCATATGGAAATGAGGTATCCCTTACCACTCAAATTAAAGGTTTTTTTCTCTCCATAAAAATATCCTTCAACTCAAATTAGTGTTTAGAATATGGTTTTCCCTAGTAGACTTGGATAGATGCTAACATAT
Organism: Pseudotsuga menziesii; assembly: GCA_001517045.1. Classification (NCBI taxonomy): domain Eukaryota; kingdom Viridiplantae; phylum Streptophyta; class Pinopsida; order Pinales; family Pinaceae; genus Pseudotsuga; species Pseudotsuga menziesii. The sequence continues at coordinate 282,291 of LPNX011025543.1, read as the reverse complement.
GTCTTCTTTAATTTATGTATTTATATGCAAAAACATTTAATTTAAATGCAAGGATTCTATACATTTGAAACTTGTATCATTTTGTACTATAACATGATATTTTTAATAGATGCTAACCTTGTTTGAAATTAGTTTCTTATTACCTTTAAATGACTATGAAAAATTAGTATCACTAGTGCTAATGACAAACATCAACATGATTGTTAGTGTTATATACAAATAATATTTTATGGTTGTATTTTAAAGGGACACTAATATATAGGAACTGGAATCAATGTAAAGCCTAAATTCAAAGAAACAAATTCTTCAAAAATAATATAGGTGGAGATAATGATACATAACTATTCAATTGCAGTTTAAAATAAGACTCATGAGAAAACAAGATCGTTGGGATTTAGAAGAAAGAGGAATTCAAAAGAAATGGGACCATGACACTTTACCAATAAACTCACTTGATGCAAATTTGTATTTATAGAACTCAACTATTGATATAAAATATATCTACTTGGTACAATCAAGTGGTTTACACAAGTGTACAAAAAAATAATTCATGTGTTTCTAAAAGAGAAAATATATCATACAAATCGAAAGAAACTTGCAAGCAACATTTCTCGTAGGGGTGTAGATAAAGTGATAGAGTGTGTTGTTAAGGAACTCCTTCTGATGTCACAAGTTCAAATCTTATCTTACCCATTCCCCATGATGGTGGGATGTGTGAGTGCCCATAGGAGTATAGTGGCAACGAACGTGAATAGACCCCATTTTATGTGAGTATGAGCCCTGTCCCAATTTGTGATCCCCTGGTTAAATAAAAAACTCTCAAGAAACATTATTTTTCCTTGGAATATTTTAAAGGGACACTAATATATAAGAACATAAATCAATATCACGCCTAAATTCAAAGAAAAAGACTCTTCAAAAATAATATAGGTGGAGCTAATGATACATAACTATTCAATTGTAGTTTTTTAGAGTCATTATAATAGAAAAATAAGACCCATGACAAAAGAATATCATTGGGATTTGGAAGAGAGAGGAATTAAAAATAAATGGTACCATGACACTTTCCTAATAAACTCACTTGATGTAAAGTTGTATTAATAGAACTCAACTATTGCTATAAAATACACCAAATTGGTCCAGTGAGGTGGTTGACACAAGTGTACAAACAATTAATTCATGTTTCTGAAAAGGATACTTTCCAAAATGAGATGGGAGCACAAAGTTTTCAAATTGTTTATGAGATCAGAGGGTACTTTCCAAAATTTTAAAGAAAGAATATTTTTGGCTTCCAATATTAGATGTCAACTTAGTGTTGAATATGAAAAGACAAGAAGTCCACTAAATGACGAAACTGCAGCACAGTTGGCATCCCGCTTCCCTGATGTCACTTCTAAACAAGTAAAACAACTATTTCAGTCATGGGTAAGACAATCTAAGAAACATTGATTGCACCACTAATAGTAAGTATGCCCTAATTTTAAATGGTTTCTAATTCTGCTTTCATTTTATGGTGTGAGGACTCATAATCTATTTTTAACTACTAAATACTAATATGTTCTCGTAGTTCAGTAATCATATTCCAGGATCAAGGCCAATAAGAAAATATGGTGAAGAGGCTTTTCGTCAATCACATCGCTTCGGAAGGTGCAAGGAAAAAAATAATGTTCAAAGAAGAAATAACAGTAAAACTCTAAGTTTTTCATCTAAGAGGAAAGTGGCGCTGCAAACTGATCAAACACAAGAATTGAATGGGGCAACTGGTGTTTAAATACCTATGATGGCGACTGAAAATTACTATAAAATCGGTGTTTCATCCTCAAGAAATGAAGCAAGGAAAATCAATGAATTACAAGAAGTGTATGGAGCAGCTGCTATTTATAAGCCAATGATGGAGGCTATGACTCACAATAAAAATGGTGTTCCATCCTCAGTTAATGGTACAGGGTAGAGTGGTGAAGAATAAGAAATTCAAGGGGCAGTAGTTGATATCCAAAAGATGGATGCTGGGAATCCTATAAAAACTGATGTCACTATAAGAAGTGTGAGACAAGCCAAAAATTTAAAAAAAAAAGTCCTAGATGATTGAAATGCAACATTATATGAAAAATGGTGAAAGAAACTTATGTTGCAATAAGCATTTCTAGTGATCTTGTTGCAAAAAATTTATTCTATTTTGCTAGCATTTATGTTACCAAAATTTGAAAATGTAACAAATGTTGGAAGGCATATTAAATATTTAAATTTTTTTTTCAGTAATAAAATTACAGTTGTTTTCTGTGTTTGCTTATATTTTGTAAATTTATGTCTTTTTAAGGCCAGTTCTATAGGCATTACAGCTTTGGGTTATTCGGTGAAATTTGGTTGCATGAGTAGAATTGTATGACATTGTTCCGGAATTGGAATTTCAGTTTCATTAGATAAAGAAACTTACATAAATACAGCAATACATATCATCAAAGTTCTCATAAAGAACTTGAAAGTTCTCAATCCATCATCCCCATAATGTCCCTATAATATCCACAGTTCCAAGCAAACAGCTAAGATCTACCTATGTCACCAAATCTACTCACATCTCATATACACTAATCACTATCACTCTTTTAATTTCTTACAAATTCAAATATATATGCCTACAATACACAAGTTAAGTTTTCAAATTTTATATTGTTAACTTTATGTCCTGTTTTGTACACTTATTGAAAAGTTAAATTCAAAATTACCATTCACATTAAATGCATCAAAAACATATACATTGCCAAGAAATACACACACACACATATAAATTTATGTATTAAAACTTGAAATGTATTTTCATACACAACATATATATAAATAATGTTATTCCATAGTTCTAGGTTGCTTGGGAGTTTTAGGCTGCAAGCCCTCCTTTTCTAAAGAAGATAAATTTGTACATTCTAGTCTCTTGCCTTGTCTAGAAGCTTCTAGTTCTTCAGAAGCTGCAGCATGTGCATGTTCTAATTTTCGTTCTAATTCTTTCACTTTTGTTGCATATTTGTGCAAACTTTCTTTCAATCTATCTATATCTTGGATGCACTTCTTCAACAATTCCACATTCTTCTTATTTTTCTCTTCATGTTCCTTTTCCTTTTACTGAAGATGATCATTTGCATATTTCAACTCAGACTGAACTTGGGTCAATTTTTTCCTAAGTTGCTCTGTCTCTGTCTCCAACTCCTTTTCCCTCCATTCTGTATTATCTGGAATATACACAATTGCTACTCGCTGAAGTATGTTGTTCTTCTGCAGAGTGGCAATTTGGGATTTAAGATCTTCTATCTCAGACTTACATCCCAAATGTTGTGATTCTCTATCCTCCAGTATTTTCAATCTGGGCTCTTTAATCTCATCTTCCCTCTCTGTTACCTTGTTTTTCAATGTTTCACTTATGGTTCACCACGCAGAGAGATTAGCTCTAGCATTAATTGCTGCAATACCATCCATCAAGGGCTTCTCTCAAATTCTTAAGGAGGCACGATAGCTTTGTAACCCCTTTTTTACTTTTTTATGATCCTGTATTGCATTAAAAGCTACGTTCAATGCCTTCTATTTGTTTTGTAGGGAACTCTCACACCTTATTAAAGCTTGTTGGTGTGCTAACATATTATAAATTTCACCAGAAATCAGATGCCTACTATGTCCCTTACCAATTTCAGACTCTTTTAACTTTTCAACTCCTCTAGTCTGTAGTTCTGCAGTAATTTTTTCAAGTTCAACTATTTTTCCTTTCAACTCTTCATCTTTCTTAGCAATTATGTTTTTCATGTTTTCCTCTTTTTTTCTATATTCATTTATCTCAAGTTGATGTTTATTGTAGTCTTCAGCAAGGCTGTTTTGAAAGTCATCCTTCTTTATTTCAATTATTATGTTTTTCTTATTGACTTCAACCATAAGTCTTGCTTCCTTGGTGATAAAATTATTTAGAGGGGGAATGTCCAAAACCTCTAGTCGATGTTTCAGCTCATCTTTCACTCTCTCTATGATTTTTTCATCTTTCTTCCGAACAACCATATATTCTTCTTTGCATTTCTCATTTTCCTTTCTAAATTCATCCTGAATTATTTCTAGTTCTGTATTCAAAGACCGAAGAACATAGTCCTTTTGTGCCATTTTCCTTCTCGAACTGTCCATGGTATTCACAAGGGATTCTGAAAATCTTGCAGTTTCCTGTAAACAGGGAAAATTTTAAGGAGGCTTCAAAAAATGGAATTGGGCAACTTTTTTATTGGAAAAATCATTGAAAAATTCCTCCCATCTTAAAGAGGTCCAACATTTGCAAATTTTTAATAAAAGATTCCATAGTATCGACATGTTATGTTTCTAACCTTGCAATTACCTATAAATAGTGAAAATTTTAACGAGGCTTCAAAAAAAGGTATTTGGAAAATGTTTCTTTTTGAAAAATAGCATTGAAAATAGAGCCTACCTTTAAGAGGTCCTAAATTTGCATCTACTTAATACTACATAGTTCTACACTCTATACTGTGGTAAGATACCAATAGGAAAAGTTTTTTCTTTGAAATTCAGCTTTTTCTTTGAAATGCAACATTTCATTGAATGGCTTAAAACCAATTTTACCATCAAAAAAATATTTTGGAGAGGAATTTTTCTCAACTCCCAACTGTGGAGGTGTATATATAACAAGTGAAATTTCTGCAGGAGCATAAATATCATCATCACTATGTTGCTCCTGTTCATTAAACTCAACATCATGCATCTCGTTTACATTTATTTATCTGCCTTCATGTTATCCGACCAGAATTGAGACAGCCTCAAATTCTTCGGGTTCACTTCCCATACCTTGCATATAATACTCAAAAGGCTTTTCAGGGACTTGTACATTGTCCTTTGGAGATTGTTGAGGAACTTCCTGGTTAATTTTGTCCAGTTTCGACCTCTTAATGTATGTATTTTTAAATCTCCTTCCTTCTACAGTGTTGGGTCGATATAAGTCAATAAATTTTTTTAGTGTACCAGGGTAACTGAACTTCACTCTCTTCATTTTTCTCTCCTGCAGTGCAAAATGCATTTTTTTCCCAATAGATGAGGGAGATCTATGGCCAGGTCTTCAACCCAATGAATCACCAACTTCATACAATCACCTAAAATATCTTGCTTGTGGCGATTCATTATTGTCCTAAGTACAATTTGAATTAAGGCTTTGTACAATCCTGGGGAAACATCTTGCATCTTTAAACCATTCCAGGCAACCAAAACCATTTTTCCACATATTTTGTTTGCCATCTCACCCTTTTCTACTTTGATGGTTTTCTTGGTGGTCAACATTTCTCCCCCCCTGCGTGGAATTTTCGTTGCACTGGAAAACAAATCACGTTCCAAACAAACCCTCCTCCCAAAAATAATCAATTCCTTGGACTCATCATCATAACTAGAAATGGCATTATCTATCTCTTCATTGTTGAAATTGAACTGACAAAAAAGAAAACGATGCACTTTTGCTCTGACCAGGACATTTAGCATACCTTCTGGCCAGTTGGTTCTATCACTCCATGCCTCAGTGCTCTCTCCAAATTTTCTAACAGTGAACCTCTCAACAACTTTGGAACCCCCTTTTTCAGTTGATGGCATGGAACATGAGGCTGTTGTTTCCATTTTGCAGGATGAGGGCACGCTCAGAAAGGAAGAAGGGGATGCATGTGAATGCACGCACAGGATACCAGCATGCTGACTTTTCCAAACTAAAATAATTACAAATGTGGTTTGATGTTTCCAAACTATAATAAAAGTTACAAATGTGTTCTGAATTTTGGAAACTATAATAAAAATTACAAATATGTTTCAAGTCAACTATACACAACTTACATTTTCAATTTCAATATAGTTAACTTTCTATCATGTTAATTATACTTATTTTTCTAGCATGTTAAGTATACTTATTGAAAATAATAAAGTAAGAGTAAATAATAGAGTAAAAATTTGACATTCTAACTATTCTGGAAAAAATAGAGTAATATAGTGAGTAATATAATAATAGAGTAATATTCTTCTCTACATCTTTTGATGTACTGTCAAACCAAACCCTCCTATTAAATGTTTATAGTAAATGGTTTTGTAAATTGGATGGCTAGATATATTGAGAATACTATCCTTGTGTTAATTTTATATAATATAACCTCGTATTCTCACAGTCGACCTAAGAAAGGTGAATTTTTAACATTTTTTACTTTTATGGACACTTGGTGTAAAATGCAAGCCATAAGCATAAAAATGCAAGCTAGGAATGCATAGCTAGGAATGCATAGCAGTCAAATTGAACATGAATGACTAAAATTGCAAGTATCTTGGACAAATTAAAAAAAAAATGACTAAAATTCCAAGTTTTGTAAAAAACAATGTGTAAATATTCAAAACTGGGCTTAGGAAAATGCATGACAAAGTCCGTACATTTGTCATAAGTTGAATCTAACACCATGGGGTTGAAGATAGATATATTTTTGACAAAAGCCTCTTTCAGGTTTTTAAAATTATGCTTCATTTGTCCAGAGTTAAATTAACAAAATGACAACTTTTTTGTTTTCAACCCAATTTTACCCAGATCAGAGAAATGCTCGCCCAGCCCTAAGTATAGGGTATTTTTTAGCGAGTTTAGTTGGAAATGGTATGTTTTAAGATTTTCCACATTATTATAGATTTATTTTTTCAATTTGGGTTTAGAAAGTGCCTGTTGTGCAAAAACACTACATGGTTGTCTTGTATTTATGGAATATCCACCTACATTAATAAAAATGCAAGCCAACCCCTCCTATTAAATGTTTATAGTAAATGGTTTTGGAAATTGGATGGCTAGATATATTGAGAATACTATCCTTGTGTTAATTTTATATAACCTAACCTCGTATTCTCACGGTCGACCTGTGAAAGGTGCAATTTTAACCTTTTTTTACTGTTATGGACACTTAGTGTAAAATACAAGCCATAAACATAAAAATGCAAGCTAGGAATGCATATCAGTTAAATTGAACATGAAGGAATCTAATTGCAAGTATATTGGACAAATTCAAAATTAATGACTGAAATTCTAAGTTGTTACGTAAAAAACAGTGTGTAAATATTCAAAAATGGGTTTAGGAAAATGCACATCACAGTCCGTACAATTGTCATCAGTTGAAATTAACACCATGGGGTTGAAGATACATATATTTTTGACAAAAAACTCTTTCATTTTTTTAAAATTATGTTTCATTTGTCTAGAGTTAAATTGACAAAATGACAACTTTTGTGTTTTCAACCCCGTTTTACCCAGATCAGAGAAATGCCCGCCCAACCCTAAGTATTGGGTATTTCTGAGTGATTTGAGTTGGAAATTGTATGTTTTACTATTGTCCACATTATTATACACTTTTTGTTTCAATTTGGGTTTAGAAAGTGCATGTTGTGCATAAACACTACATGGTTGTCTTGTATTTATGAAATATCCACCTAGATTAATAAAAGTGCAAGTCAAACCCTCTTATTAAATGTTTATAGTAAATGATTTTGGAAATTGGATGGCTATATATATTGAGAATACTACCCTTGTGTTAATTTTATATAACCTAACCTCATATGCTCACAGTCGACCTATGAAAGGTGCAATTTTAACCTTTTTTTACTTTTATGGACACTTGGTGTAAAATGCAAGCCATAAGCATAAAAATGAAAGATAGGAATGCAAAGCAGTCAAATTGAACATGAATGACTAAAATTCCAAGTGTCTTGGACAAATTTAAAAAAATGACTGAAATTCTAAGTTTCGTAAAAAACAGTGTGTAAATATTCAAAACTGAGCTTAGGAAAATGCAAGCCACAGTGCGTACAATTGTCATAAGTTGAAACTAACACCATGGGGTTGAACATAGATATATGTTTGACAAAAGCCTCTTTCAGGTTTTTAAAATTATGTTTCATTTGTCCAGAGTTAAATTTACAAAATGACAACTTTTGTGTTTTCAACCCAATTTTACCCAGATCAGAGAAATTCCCGCCCAGCCCTAAGTATTGGGTATTTTTGAGTGATTTTAGTTGGAAATGGTATGTTTTACTATTTTCCACATTATTATACATTTATTTTTTCAATTTGGGTTCAGAAAGTGCATGTTGTGCAAAAACACTACATGGTTGTCTTGTATTTATGAAATATCCACCTACATTAATAAAAATGCAAGCCAAACCCTCATATTAAATGTTTATAGTAAATGGTTTAGGAAATTGGATGGCTAGATATATTGTGAAGACTATCCTTGTGTTAATTTTATATAACCTAACCTCATATGCTCACGGTCGACCTATGAAAGGTGCAATTTTAACCTTTTTTTATTGTTATGGACACTTGGTGTAAAATGCAAGCCATAAGCATAAAAATGCAAGCTATGAATGCATAGAAATTAAATTGAACATTAGAAACTAAAATTGCAAGTATCTTGGACAAATTCAAAATTAATGTCTGAAATTCTAAGTTGTTACGTAAAAAACAGTGTGTAAATATTCAAAAATGGGCCTAGGAAAATGCACGCCATGGTCAGTACAATTGTCATCACTTGAAACTAACACCATGGGGTTGAAGATAGATATATTTTTGACAAAATCCTCTTTCTTTTTTTTTAAATTATGTTTCATTTGTCCAAAGTTAAATTGACAAAATGACAACTTTTGTGTTTTCAACCCAGTTTTACCCAGATCACCTGTTGTGCAAAAACACTACATGGTTGTCTTGTATTTATGAAATATCCACCTACATTAATAAAAATGCAAGCCAAACCCTCCTATTAAATGTTTATAGTAAATGGTTTTGGAAATTGGATAGCTAGATATATTGAGAAGACTATCCTTGTGTTAATTTTATATAACCTAACATCATATGCTCACAATCGACCTATGAAAGGTGCAATTTTAACCTGTTTTTACTGTTATGGACACTTGGTGTAAAATGCAAGCCATAAGCATAAAAATGCAAGATAGGAATGCATATCAGTTAAATTGAACATGAATGACTAAAATTACAAGTATCTTGGACAAATTCAAAATTAATGACTGAAATTCTACGTTGTTACGTAGAAAACAGTGTGTAAATATTCAAAAATGGGATTAGGAAAATGCACGTCGTCCGTACAATTGTCATCACTTGAAACTAACACCATGTGGTTGAAGATAGATATATTTTTGACAAAAATCTCTTTTAGGTTTTTAAAATTATGTTTCATTTATCCAGAGTTAAATTGACAAAATTACAACTTTTGTGTTTTCAACCCAATTTTACCTAGATCAGAGAAATGCCTACCCAACCCTAAGTATTGGGTATTTTTGAGTGATTTTGGTTGGAAAGTGCATGTTGTGCAAAAACACTACATGGTTGTCTTGTATTTATGAAATATCCACCTAGATTAATAAAAATGCAAGCCAAGCCCTCCTATTAAATGTTTATAGTAAATGATTTTGGAAATTGGACGCCTAGATATATTGAAAAGACTATCCTTGTGTTAATTTTATATAACCTAACCTCGTATCCTCACAGTCGATCTATGAAAGGTGCAATTTTAACATTTTTTTACTATTATGGACACTTGGTGTAAAATGCAAGCCAAGAATGCATAATCATTTTTGACAAAAACCTCTTTCAGTAGCCTACTCTACAACTAAATGGATGATTATGTATACTTTGGTCAGTGATCCTTGTTGGCATATTTAGGCTTGGAAGCCAAAATGGTAAATAGGCTAAATTTTATCTATTAGTTACTAAAAAATATAATCTTTACTGAGGCAATAAAGGAGAGGATGATATAGAATGTATGATATTCCTGCTCTGAAATGAAAAGTATGATTTTTTTCCTAGGAAAAAAAAAACATATTTCACCATACATGTTACACCACAGATATGTCATACAGAATTCACCAAATATTTTGTTGATTATGGAAGACTAGGATAAATAGCTATTAGAATAGTTTGAAGACAGAACATATGTATCTTTTCAAGATACCATAGGCTAAAAAATGTATATTCTGATTTCAAACTTTGAAATATCAAAGATAAAGATTTTTTCCTTGGAAAACAAAAACCATTGATAACACAACATCAATATGTCATGTGATGCAGCCCTGCAGGATCAACAAATAATACTACAAAGATACAAAATCAAAGTGCACAGTAAAGACTGAATCACTAACAATCTCAGTAAGCACACAAAGACGACTATTTGGATTTCCTCATGTTCAGATTTATATTTACTTACAAAAACTTCAAATTACAAAGTTCAAACATTTCACCATAGATATTACACCACAAATCTCTCATGCAGAATTCACCATATTTATGATAGGTATAATGTTTACATCTCCAAATGGGTTGCACCAGTCCTCATCCCCAATCCATAACAATGATGGACAGGATCCCATTGGTGTGAATCCCATGAAAAGTACACCTACACATGAGGCTGTAGGCTATTATACAAATACCGAAATCTAAATGTTGGTCCCACTCTCCATTTTCCAACAAGTTGACTATCATTGCTTGAGCTTGAAGATAGCTGATATCTATCAGGAAAGGTTGGCCATGTATAGAAAATAGGCTCCTTAATATTTGCATAGCCTTCTCTGGAGAACTCTAGTGCATTGTTTTTCTTCACATTCCCAAGAGGTACAACATGCATTGCAATAAGCTCAAAAGTAACCATGAAACTTTCATCTATATAAGGAATTTCCACAAAAGATTCACTACGTATCATCTTATGAGACCTTATGTGGTTGAAAAATTTGTAGGAAAGAAGATGGATGTTGTGATGATGGATTCAATGTGGTTGCAATACTCCAATACATGATGGTAATGCATTGTGAGTTCCATATTTTGTAGAGACAACTAATCTTCCAGTCACAACTTCATCATCACCCTTTGTTGCAAGAAGTTGTAAAGTGGTGTGCTTGTCATATTTCATAGCAATAAAATGACAAAAAAAATATTCTCCCTTTCGAGTGCTCTTGCCCTACCTTTTGATAGATCTCACAGTAAAGAAAACATCAACAATTCCTGCAATAAAAATAAAAATAGCATTAGTTACTATAAAGATAACATTGGTTGCACAATTGGGTGAATGTGGGGGAGGTATTTATATCAGATTCCTAGGCAATCAATTTTTTCATGTTTGGTTAGGTTGTGGCAGAGGATCAAACACTAGAGTTGAAATGATAGCCAACTAGGCTTTACTATTCTTTGCTAACTTTAAAAGGATCACGTTACTTCAGGTTTGTGGAGATTCATTGATGCATCTTCGACTAGTTAGCAGGGAAATCAATGTTACAGGTTACAAATATGGATCAGTGGAAACAAAGATTAACAAATGTTGGGAGTAATTTTCAGTACTTTTTTTTCATATTCACAAGGAATTCAACACACAGGCATATTCGCTATCAAAGAAAACTATTGGTCTAGAAGAGGGTACACTTTATTTCGAGGAATTTCTAGATTCCACATTAGTGGATAAAGATTCTATCCATTGTAATTAGTATATAGTCATTTGTCCATTAGATACTATCTGAATACTTTTACATATGTGCACTCTACCCAGTTTAGTACATTTCTAGATTTTAATATTTTTTTGTCTCAGTCAATAAGGCATAGTGATCAATATGTACTAATGATTTGATGTGGAATTTGTTCTATCCAATAGAACATACAACTAATGACTATTACAAAGAGTCTCTACAGAGTCTAGGTGGTAGTTTTATTTGGAACTTATGCACCTTATGTTTTCTGTAATTATTCTTTGATTCATAAACATGAATAGCAAGAAACTGGGTTTTTTTCTGGGTGAAAAAAAATTGTGATATAAACTGAAAAATATGAATTAAAAGATACATGTATAATTACTATCAATGATTTCAGTTGATATCAATAAACCTTGTTTTGTATAGAACACCTCATGTGGATGTAAATTCACACCTTGGGGAATATGGTGGTCTCTACCAATAACATCCAACTCACATTCAAAAATTCTCACCCAACAGAATGTTCCACCTATAGAAACATATACTAAACAATTCAACACTTCCACAAAATATGGAATTTTCAATGACTCTTCTTCGGAAATACCAGGTGCATTTTCATAATAAATACAGATATACATGCCTGTATTTATGGTAAAATAAAATGGATTTGTGTTTTGCACCAGAATCCCATCCATTTGAATGAATTTATTTCTTCCAATCTTGATAAAACGATCATCGCCCAATAAGGGAGTCACATCTGACCTAGATCCCATGTAAAACCCTCTCTTGATGACTGCAGTGGAACGATATTCATATGACCTTGAATATAAATGTGATTTTATTTAAGATAATGAAGGATGGTTCAACATAATTTTTCCATTATCATCTGCATACACCATTACAACGGGAAAAACATCATCTATACTATGTGTCCATGTGCCACTAGTACCAATAGTGTAAATAATTGGATCATTCTCACAAGGATCCAAGTTTGTCAACTCTACATTTCCTGTATGGGACTCATCAATAACTTTACAGAGAATGATCTCTTCTAAACCACTTTCTTCTTTAAGAAGGGCAATAGTATCGAAATTTGGAGTTTTTCCCCTAACACACTGCATAGATGAGCGACAACGGAGTTGATAAGGCTTTTGCATATTGTTAAACTAGACCTGAGCATCATTACCGCTAGACTCTATTTCATCATATCTCAAACAATCATTTTTAACAATTTTACATAATTTTCATGACTTCCTTTGTTGTTTAGATAATTGTTGCTTCATTTGTCGTTGTTTTTATCATATAGCATCCTCTTATGCAAGTATTTAGAATTATTCTTCCACAACTTCTGGAGGCAATGGCTTCCGTTCTTTATGTGGAAATGGATTAGGGTCTGTACTGAACATGATTAAATTTATGAAAATTTATAATCTGTAATCATGACAAGATGCCCAAAGGGGCCACACAGGTTACACAGGGGATCTCTGAATTGGAAATAAACAGTGAAAAAACCAATCTAGCTCTATAGGCGCAATATAAATGCTACACTAACCTTTGGTAAGAACCATTAATTTATTTTCTCCTTGTAACCAGATTTATGGTGTTGCATACACAACAAAATAAAATCTTCCGAGTCCTATAAGATTTCTGAATAAAAAAACTAGGGGTAAAATTGATTACTGTACATATACAGTATCTGGTAAATATATTTTATAGCCAAACTGATTAGAAAAAAAAATGTACAATGGAAATTAGAAAAGGAATGTTACAAACCTTATAAAAATATAAAAATGAAGAATCTCAAATAGAAATACAAATGACAGTGGTAAACTTATCCTACACCATCATACATTGTCTTTGGTCAGAAAATTTCGATGCAATCTGATCTAGTTTGATCTGGAATCGCATCCCATGTGATCTGAAATTGTACAACAGAAATTAAAAAATAAATGATACAAGCCTTATAAAATAATATAAATGAAAAAAATGGATTTTCAGCAATTACATTCATTAAACGAATCCCAAACATAAATATAACCATATCTGGAAAAAAAAACATTATACCCTTTGTTCAGAAAATTTCCATGCAATCCGAATTGGTTTGATCTGGAATCGCGTCCGATCTCATTTAATCAGTGGTTCTTTTTTATGTAGGGGATCCACCAAACTATGGTTCATAGGGTTATGTTTCTAGTTTTTCTCAAGAAGGGATCTGGTTTGTTCACAGGGTTATCTTACAGGGCTTGTGAGTGAGGTTAAGCATGGCAGACGACCTAGTTTGATCATAGGTTCTGGGTAAAATCGAAATGGGTCAAAAAATCCGCTGATAGAGGTTCTGGGTAAAATCGAAATGGGTCAAAAAATCCACTGATGGAGGTTCTGGGTAAAATTGAAATGGATCAAAAAATCCGCTGATGGAGGTTCTGGGCAAAATCGAAATGGCTCAAAACATCCACTGATAGAGGTTCTAGGTAAAATCAAAATGGGTCAAAACATCCACTAATGGTTACTACCGTGCATGAAAAATTAAATTTTTTTACCTAGCCGCACATCGTTATCTGTGCAAAATCGTTAACCACATCAGTTTACCTCACATGGGTTCGCATGCAGTCGAAAAAGATTTTCGATGGAATTCCCTTAAGTGATTAACTACGCTAATTACATTTTAATTAACTTCTAATCCATTCCTTATTTAGGATACATTTTGGGGGTGGTAGTTTGTTATGGACGGAGGTTCTTGTGACAAGGAAGAGGAATACCATCCCATATATGAAAGGGAAGAAGGAGAATAAGAATCTCCAGATCCAGCGTCCAAATATGTCACACCTACAACCCCGTGTATGTCTCCGGAGGTAAGGTCCAGAAACTCTTCTCCTAGTGAGTTTGTCAATACAAGTAATAATAATTGTGGGAATAGCGGATAATGGAGCCTTTATAGATAAATTTTTTATCTAGCAGTACCAAGGAACAATATAATGGCTGGGAATGATATTAAGTTGTCGATATTCAACGTAAATGGGTTAGAAGACCTAGGGAAACATTGGTTTCTATGTGAATCCGTGTGGACCATGCAACAAGTCCAAGATGAGTCCATAAATAAGGCTCAAATGATCAAAACCCTGAGGGGTCATGCATTGGACTGGTACATGAAGTTCTTTGTGATTCTAATAGGATTCACACAGAAAACACTCGACCAAATTCGAGTGGGACTAATAGATGAATTCCAGAAGCCCAAATATGAATCTCAATGTATTACAAAGATTAAAGGGATTAATCAATTATCTCCAGAGACTGTTTGGGAATTCTACCAGAGATTTAAGACGTTGATGGCTAAATTATCCTTCCAGATGTCGGATGCACAGCACAAAGAATGGTTCATTTCAGGGTTTTTACCACACATCCGTATTCCCTTAATGCAACAAAATATTGTGTCTCAAAATGAAGCGTTGGAGTTGGCCATGAAGTTAGAATCCTACTCATAGAAGAGACTGGTGTAGGGATGATGCAAATTCAGTCCCAACTATTCAAACTTACACTGCAAATCCACGATATTAAAAAAGGGAAATAAATACAAGAAGAAATGTGGTGTACCAAATGTAGAACAGAGGGAAACCATAAGGATAACTACCCGACACTCATGAATTATATTGCATCAGGAGCACCAAACCTGATAAATACACAAGGTATTCCTTGGTGTAGAATATTCCATACTAGAGGCCATCGGTCGAAAGAGTATTTGTACCTAAAGAAGATTGTAAGTGCACTAGCTAGTCTATATTGTAAATTTTGTAAATTAGTAGGCCACGATGAGAAGGACTGCAAATCATTTCAGTTGTTGTAGGAGAAAACGGTGGACACCTATTTAATGAAGAATGAACAGCATATTAAATTTGAATGGGATCAATCTCAATATACACAAGCTTAGTACCACTAGCCCCAGTATCCACATAATCAGTACCCGCGGCAACAATACCCTCAACAAAGAGGGGTGGAAAATTTATAGGCTAAGGACATGGAGAAGGATTTGGTCGTGGAAGAGGCCAATACATATGTTATTATAGGAAACCAAGACATTTTGTCAGGGACTGTGCAAGCCCTACAAAGACATGTTCGTATTGCAAATATTTTGATCAAATCATCAAACAATATCCGAAGTTGATTACGAAGTGGCAGGCTAGAAAAGTGGAAAATACAAACCCTCTATAGAATCCCAACCTGAACCCCATTAGAATATCCAAAAGATTTCTGCTAATCTGAGGGAACCACATATAGTTGTTGTAACAAGAGTAGGTGCTATGACTAGAGCATACCAAGAAGCACGGGATGGACAACCATAGGTGCGATCAACAACACAAAAGAAAGTGTCATTTGATGTCCCAAAAAAAAGGAAGTATTCTTGGACGCGTGACCAAAATTCATCAACAAGAATCAAGCGTCAACATATTTTTCTACACTACATGGCAGACCAATAGTAGGAATTCCTAAGAGGTTTGACTAGTTGTTCTGAAAGCAACCGACGGGAAAGGTTAGTAATCTTAAAGAATTTTTTAAAGTTTCTTATCGTTGTTACAAGATAAATATGTTGTCACATAATTGAACCAAAAGAATACATGTGACCAGATATAATGGTAAAACATGTAGGAAAAATATTAAAGACTGATTGCAAGTTAAGGATGATTTCCCAAATAGGAGATTACGATATGGACTATATTATTCTAGACTTGGGCTTTGATGTCAACATTATAACAACAAAAACATGGGAAGCCATGGGGAAATTGAGACTTGCATGGTCTCCTACCCAACTCATATTAGCGAATCAGTTGAAATTCCTACCTATCGATCGACTGAGTCAAGTTCCTATTGACGTATAAGGCCTAAGAATGTATGCTGACTTTGAAGTAATCGACATTATCGATGACACAAATACATATCCTACTCTTTTGGGGATCAACTGGGTGATTGATAATCAAACCATCATCAATTTTTAGAAAAGAATCTTAACATTTGAAGATTCAGAGCTAAGGGTGGTCGCACCATTTGATCCACTAGAAGGTCAGAGATACATCGAGCCAGTAAATAGTGAAGGACAAGGAGATTATCAGGTACATATTTATAATATCACGTATGTGAGAGATGATTATGTTAGTCCAATGGTTGACGAAAATCTTAGTTAGAGGAGTATTAGTTCTTGTACATTGAATTCTAGCGAAACATTGGAAAATTGACAGAATCATATGCATGAAGTATGCATGAGAAGGTGCACAAGAGTTACACGATCCGTGTGATGGGTAGGAATCGAGGTAAGTGATCTACCCACATATGAAGGCTTACCTAATGTTGCATCTTTTCTGGCCAAATTTGAAGAAAAAGTAACAGAACCTCAGCGCTTCTCCGCCTTGGAATTTTCCATGAAATCTACACCCACCAGATGGTGGGTCGTGCATAAAGAATTTATCTCAAAATGGCCACAATGTCGAAGGTTGATGGAGATATGGTTTAGAGAAGAGATAAGATATATTGGTAAAAAGTATCAGGATTGACCAACCTTACTGAGCATATCGATTATTGTATTGTGACATGGGAGGCATTTTCGTGACACGAATGGGTTCATCAATTCATACACTCGTTAGAAAGGATACCAAGGAATTGGTACACATTAGTTGAACTGAGACAAGGGATTGTTGTCTGGGATGAATTATCTACTAGATTCACACACACATTTGAATTTGTCGATGATCATCCTTCGATTGATGTTGCATTGCAAGCAATCAAGGTAAATATATTTGAAGATATCCATGTCACAATGACAAACTTCAATCAAAGCAACACAGCAATACAACAATGGATGGAGTGCTATAATGTGACGGGATAACCTATTAATGATGACCCACTCGACGTAAACATACTAGAGTTTGAAGATACAGGTGCAGTGGAAGGACTTGGTATCTCTAGTGATCAATTTCCGAATCTTCTGAAAGTCAAGAAGTAAACATTGGCTCCCTGAAGAATCCAAAATTTGCCAATATTGGATATTACTGAAATTATGAGACTCTCAATAAAATTATAGATCTATTGCATGAGTTTCATTATCTATTCCTAATGAAATTCTCATAAATAAAAGGGATTGTCGCTGACCTTGGATAAATGAAGATACCATTAAATCCTGACGCAAACCTGTCAAGAAACGACCATACCGACTGAATCCACAGTATAAAGAAAAAGTCAACAAAAAATTGGATTGAATGTTGAATGTAGGTATCATAGAAACTATTGAAGAATTTGAGTGGATCATTCCGATAGTAGTTCAAGATAATAAGTCTACGAGTGAAGTAAGGATTTACGTCAACTTAAGGAAATTGAACGGTGTGTGTTTACACAAGCC
The DNA here is from genome assembly GCA_001517045.1 of Pseudotsuga menziesii. Classification (NCBI taxonomy): domain Eukaryota; kingdom Viridiplantae; phylum Streptophyta; class Pinopsida; order Pinales; family Pinaceae; genus Pseudotsuga; species Pseudotsuga menziesii. Next base: position 264,413 of record LPNX011025543.1, on the reverse strand, counting down.
ATTTCCAACTCCATTTATGGATGAGGTATTAGAAATTATTGGTGTTGGTTGTGGAGCCTGATCTTCCAGATCCAGAGATATTATTCAGCTGTGTTTGTACCCTAGGTTTACAATACACTCATTCCCCAACTTTGGGATGTTTGTTGGCCAACAGTTTTGCGGACCCATGGTATTGGGTTAATCATAGTATTTTCCCATATCAATTCCCCTATAAAAGAAAATCATTGTAATACAATTGTGTATGGTATTGTATTGTATTTTAGCATTGTAAACAATCTATGTGATTGTGTGAGATAGATTGTAAGAGCGTGAAGTGGAAGTGCAGCAGTGTTGCTGCAAGTTGTATCCCTTCATCTTTCTAGACGGTAATAAAAGGACTGACAATTTCTGTGTGGACGTAGCCAATGTTTTGGGTGAACCACGTTATATCTGTGTCTCTCTGTAATGTGTTTAATGTGTTTTGCATCTTGTTTAATGATTTAACTGTATAACTGTTATTGCTCTGCGATCATGTTTTCTATCAATTGGTATCAGAGCCAAAAGGTTTATTTGGCTGGTAAACTCGCAGGAAAGAAGGGTTTCTGGTTCGAGTGGGAGCAATGGCGAAAGAAGGAAATTTTAGGGTCTAGAAATTTAACAGCCAAAACTATCAATTATGGAAGATGCAAATGGAGGACACTCTGTACCAAAAGGATTTGTACCTTCCGTTGGGTAGAAAAGAAAAATATTTGGTGACTATGAAGGATGAAGAATGGGAGGTTCTTGACAGAAATGCACCGGGAACAATACAGTAGTGCATGGCTTCATCAGTGGATTTTAATATTTAGAAAGAAAAAAAAACAAAGGGTGTGATGAGCGCATTGGGTAATCTCTACAAAAAACCCCCGGCTTCCAACAAGGTATTTTTAATGAAGTGTTTATTTAATATGAAGATGTGGTGGATCTATTGCTGACCATTTAAATGAGTTTAATACACTTACCAGTCATTTAAGTTCTATAAAAGTGAACTTTTATGATGAGGTTAGGGCTCTTCTAATCTTGTGCTCATTGCCGCAAAGATGGAATAGCTTGGTCATGGTTGTAAGCAAATCTGTCCCTAGTTCAAACACTCTTAAGTTTGATAATGTTGTTGGTGTTATTCTTAGCGAGGAAATGTGAAGAAAAATCACAAGTGAGACACCAGGTAATGCGTTGACCATGGAGAGTAGAGGGAGACAAAATGAGAGAGGAAGGATCCCAAGAAATCGTAGCAAGTATAATAAGGGCAAATCCAAGTACAGATTTGAAAAAATAGAGTGTTAGAACTGTGGTAAGAAAGGACATCTGAAGAAAGACTGCAGAGCACCAAAGAAGAAAGGTGAGAGGCAGCAAGAGACTACTTGGGAAGTGAATGTAGAAGGTGATGTGTTACAAGATGCTTTGATTCTTGCATTAGATAATACTAGCGATTATTGGGAAGTGGATTCAGAGGCTTCATGTCATGCTACACCTCATACCGAATTCTTCCATGATTATGTTCAAGGTGATTGTGGACATGTTTTATTGGGGGATGATGAACCATGTAAAATTATTGGAAAGGGTAAGGTACAGATTAAGTTAAATAATGGAAGTGAATGGCTGATAAAATATGTAAGGCACAATTCTGCTATGAAAAGAAATCTAATCTCAACACGGCAGTTTGGAGATAGCAGTTGTTTGTCTACGTTTGGAGAAACGTGGTGGAAGATCACTAAAGGATCACTGGTAATAGCAAAAGGAGATAGGGTATGTACGTTATATTTATGTCCTCATAATACTAATTATTCTATCTCTGTAGCTTCCACAGAAACAAGTGTGGCGTTGTGGCATCATAGGATTGGCCACATGAGTGAGAAGGGGATGCATATTCTCCACTCAAGGAAACTGCTTCCAGATCTGAAGCAGGTAAGTTTGGAATTATGTGAGAATTGTGTTTATGGAAAACAAAAGAGAGTTAGATTTCTCAGGGTTGGGCAACAAAAGAAGAGTGAAAAGTTAGAGTTTGTCCATACAGATGTATGGGGACCATCTCAGGTACAATATCTTGGTGGCTCTCGCTATTATGTTACTTTTATTGATGATGCAACTAGAAAAACTTGGGTTTATTGCATTAGACAGAAATCTGATGTGTTTGATACTTTTAAGAAGTGGAAAGCTTTGGCTAAGAATGAGACAGGAAAAAGGTTGAAATGTATCAGATTTGATAATGGAGGTGAATTCTGCAGCAAGGAGTTTGACAGTTATTGTTGACACAATAGGATTCGCAGAGAGAAGATAGTCCCTGGAACACCACAATAAAATGGTGTGTCAGAAAGGGTGAACAGAACGATCATGGAGCGTGCAAGGTGTATGAGATTGCATGCAGGGTTGCCCTTAAAATTTTGGGATGATGCTGTAAACACTGTCGTTTATTTAATAAACAGAGCGCCTTCAAGCACTTTGGATGGTGGGATTCCAAAGGAGGTATGGACAGGTAAACAGGTAAAATAATCATTTATGAGAACTTTTGGTTGTGAAGCATTTGTCCATATTGATAAAGATGATAGAACAAATCTTGAAGCTAAATCCAAGAAATGTACCTTTATTGGATACGGGGTTGATGATTTTGGTTATCGCTTATGGGATTTTGAATATTGCAAAATCATTAGGAGTAGAGATGTAGTATTCAATGAAAAGGTTATGTACAAAGATTAGCTACAGGGAAATAAAGTGGAAAATGAAAACACAGAGTTTACAGTGCTTGATGAAATCAAAGAAAATGAAGTTCCAAATGCACCAGAAAATCAAGAACAGTAGCAGGTACCTAAAACTCATAAAATCTACCAGATTAAGTAGACCCCCTAAACGATTCTCTCATTCTCTATATTATTTATTGATTATTGATTCTGGTGAAATAGAATGTTATGAAGAGGCAATATAGGTAGAAACTCAAAATAAGTGGGAGCAAGGCATGGATGAGGAGATGGACTCATTGGTAAGAAACCAGACTTGGGATTTGGTTAAGTTGCCTACAGAAAAAAGGGCATTACAGAATAAATGGGTTTACAGGTTGAACAAAGAAGATGGAGGCAAGAAGTAGTACCAGGATAGACTTGTCATAAATGGGTTTGCACAAAAGAATGATATAGACTTTGATGAAATATTTTCTCCTGTTGTTAAAATGACTTCAATTAGAACTATTTTAAGTCTAGTGTGTTGAGACTTAGAAATGTCACTTTTTCATCCACTTTATCTTCCACTATTCCTCACATTTCATCGTCCCATTAACCTTTTATCATACCATTTCCATACATATATGTGGGTTTCACCTTATTATTTCCACTTTATTTTTTTAATTTTAATAAGTGAATTTATGATTAAAATGTTAGAAATTAACATGTTTTCACTAATATCTCAAGTATGGATGAGCTTTGTAATGTGTAGGAATATGTGAGGGATTAATTCAAAGAAAATACTTCACGTATATCTCCTCCATCATTTCAAGGAGATAGTTATGCAAAGAATATTCCAAGGAGAATATCGTGGAGATTTGGTTGAGAGACATGTGGAGAATTTATGAGAGACATGTGGAGGATTTCAAGGGATCATATCTTGTAATAATAGGAAAGTAGTTGAATGGTTGAGTGAATAGTGGATCTCTCATTATGAGATGATTATCTTCTTCTCAAAGAAGTTCATGTACAAAAGAGAGTGCTCTCTCTTCATTTGCTATCCTAGATTATCTTAGAATATCTTAGATCCTAGATTATGTTAGAATATATTAGATCTTAGATTATCTTACAATAATAGATTGTAGAAGTTAGTCTTGACTTTGTAATATGGAGAAAGGAATTCTTATATTTTGTTCATAATATTGGTTTTGATGCTTTAATGATTTGTCATTGATTCTTGTGATGTAAATTAAGATTGCTTGATTGTTAATGTGAGCTCACATGTGTTGTCTTGTTGCTCTTCATATGTTGTCTTTCTTTTATGCAATTTACTTTCAATCGTGTGTTTAATCTTCCTGCATTAGATAAGCAATTGCGTGTTTCAGTTTAAGGGGGGTTAGATTAGCTTAATTTCGCTTCAGTATTGCATATACTTTTCATGTGCTTCGTAATCCTATGAACCTCGGATTGACAAATTTTATGCCTGGGCAATTACTACAATGGAATTAAAACGATATTAATTTGGCCCAACATTTTGGCGTTGTTGCCGGGGAGGAACGATGGATTGAAGTTTAGTTTGATTTTTCTGCAAGCGTACACTAGAGTGTGAATTTTAATTTCTGTAATGAGTGAATTTCAATTTCTGCAAAGAGTGTTTTAATTACCCAAGTGTGAATTTCAATTTCAGCAAGTGTGTTTTCTCGCAACTATGAAGAGTAATTGTTTTTCTTGTACAGAGTGTTTTTTTTTTAATTTGTTTTAGCAAGAGTGTTTATTTAAATTTTTCATTTAGATTTGGGTTTTTTAAGAATCCCTTTTTCAAAATAATTTAACAATGAGTTTAAGCTTGGAACAACTCACTCAAATCCTTGCAAAAGTAGGGATTTCCTCTTCTCTCGAAGAGGAGATCCTAACAGCAGCCGAGAGCTTAATTACTCCTCGAGAAATAGATGAAGAATCAACATTCGAAGAATCCTTCACATGTTATGACGAACAATCATGCAAGAACGAGGTCGAGGAGGAAAACAATGAGTTGCAGCATGATCTGAGGAGTGAAAACTATGCCTACAAAATCCCTATCGAACGATGGTTTCAAGCGAGTACAAGGTTAGAACAATTTAGTTTTTATTTTTTTCTAGATAATTTACAGTCCCAACAACTAATTTCATACTTTTTTGTTTATCCCCATCTTCTATTTGTAGAATTCACATTAAACATATTCATATTGTTGTTACATGAATGGCTACACTAGATATTTAACTACACATAATTGTTTTCTGATTCCCAATTAGCATAGAGTAGGTAGGATTTTATTTTCATTTTTTTTCTTTTAGAATAAGTATGCTCTCCTCAGTGCTTCGTGTGATCCTGAGGATCAGAAAGTAGGATGTTTTCTAAATTTTTCAGGAATTAATAAATTAATGTTTGCAACAAACTTGGATTTCATCTTTATTTTGCAAATCATTATCTCCATTTGCTAGAAACTTTTTCAATTTGTAAAATAAAACTGGCCTGCAACTTCATGTGGCAAATTCATTTTTAAGCTGAACAAACGCTGAAATTATAATGTTGAAAAGAAGCTGAAACTCCAAGATGAAACAACACAAATCCAAGCTAAAACAACAGCTAAATCAATGTCACGCCTATAAGCTTCTCCTCCATTGGAGTCGTAGCCATTTCTTTTTGCCTTCGTTCTTCATCCTATAGCTGCCTGAAAATTAACTCTGCAATAAAGCTTCTGCCAAACCATTTATGTATTTGTGCACTCTGCAAAGGTCCTTTTATCTAAAGAACAACCTCCAACAACCAATCTATGATTATGCTTCCATCTGCAAATAAAAACAAACAAACAACACCAACACAAGCGCTATCGGTGTTCAATCAAGTCTTCCAAACCCCACCTGCAATAAGAGAAGAAAAAGAAGCAAGTGAGACAGTAGGATCAAAGAATATAAGTTGCATAAACCAATTATGATTATCTGACGAGATTTGAGGCTATGTTTAAAGACAAGTTCTCATGGGATGAATGCATCATCATATTTCTATCCTCTAGTGAAACCTTTTTTTTCCTAGTGAATTGATTTGAAGGAACGAATTTCACGTAGTCTTGGGAGTATGGAATCACACTCCATCTCTTATTATTTGTAGCCAACAATCCCTCCTCCCTAACGGATGCCTTGTACAAGTGGGAGCTATTTACATTGAATATTTTCTCTCAGCTATGTGTCATTGTATAGGTGGTAGAGAAAGGAATAAGTTCGTAACAACGGAGTCTCCCTCTAGCACATATTTACCAACCGTTTCCAAAGATAGCATACCCATGTTATCATCTATATGAACTGTGCTACGATTCATCCATGAAGTCTAATGACTCAGAGACCATTGGTGAGCTAATGATCCCAAACTACAGAAAATCAGGGACAAATTTCAACAAAATATTTCTTTTTTAGGTCTGCTCCCCAACTATAAATCAAACATCAAAACACTGCAGTAGAAGTATGGAACCATTCAACGCAAATTTACAATAGCAAAGTCAGTTTTAGTAAAGGCAGATAAATTATCATTTGATTGCCTTTGTGGGCGGATATACAGGCTAGAAACAGAACAAAGGAGATTAGAGTAGGACATTGAAGTTTGAAATCGGCCTCAAGAATAGCTCAAGCTTTCTCCAACCTATCAAAATATGCTCGAATCTGAACCATCATACTTTTTTATGCCAAAAGTTGATCACCCAAGGAAAGAACGTGGTATGGAGAATGATACTTTAAAACAATAAATTATAACTCTCTAAATGTGCGTTGCATCATCCCTACATATTACATTTTAAATAAAGGTTTTGGCAGTAGGGAAAACTATTTTTATGCAGAGTCCATGGTTCTTCCAGTAACGCCAATGGTGCGCCAATGAACCTTGACAAAAGCAGACCTATCCTTTCTCATTTATTCTCAAGAAAATAGTCATACAATGGCAATACAAAGAAATCTGTCACCCAAATGCACTCCCTTCCGCTTAGTTTTCACAAAAGGAAATCTTCCCGCTGAAGGTATGTTGCGTTCAATATGCCTGAATCTTCTGGTTTTTTCTTATTGGGAATAATAGATTATTCATTTACAAATTATTTTCTGTCTTTTCCTGCCTTATTGTGTATGTGAATGATAATTGGGCATCGATGCCATAAAATGGTAACATTATGCATGTATGAAATTGTTGCATTCATTGATTAATTACATCATGCATGCATTGTTAGCAAGGCAGGAGTTTCCATGGGGTTTTAATATACCAAATTTTATTTGGAGACGGAAGCATAGCACATTCTTGAATCTCTCTACCATCGTCGGTTTTACATCATGCCATTGACAAGATTGAATGATGGTAAGAAGGATAGCACAACAAAATACATGGTCGATCAATGTAATTTGTGGAAATACTCTGGTGATAGGTTTGTGAGACAATAAACTTAATCAATCCAAATTTCTAACTCTTCTGAATTTAGCGAGACTGCTCAGTACAGCTGGGGCATCAAATAAAAGCATATACTTTGCTGAGGCTCAGGCCCCTTATGCGATTGATGAATATGCATCTTGAGTTTATATCATAATGACAGCATCTTCTTGTTTCATCTAATAAATCATCTTTGCTAGTTTAAACTCTATTTTCTAGATCATGACGTAATTAGTTTATGTGCATATTAATGATTATGTTGTGAGAGAGATTATGAGCGCAGAAGCCAGTGGACTGGTATTAACACCACAAAAAGGTGGAAGGTGAGCATCAAGAATTTTCTTGTATAACTGCATGCACGACAATGAAAAATAAAGAAGATAACGCAGAACCACAAACAAGAGCAGATCGATACTTATGGGGAAGGTATGCACTTAGTTTATGTTAACGACGGTTTATGCAAGAACTAATGGGTGTTACAGCCGATTGTTACGGCCCAGTTGTCGCAGCTGGCGGTTGCAGTCGGATGTCACAGCTGTCTGTCGTAGCTGCGTGTCGCAGTCATTGCTGTCACAACTTTTTGTCGCAGCTGTGTGTCGCAGCCGTTGGTGTTGCAGCTCACTGTCGTAGCTGGTTGTTACAACCGCTTGTCGGAGCTATGTGGTGTTATAGCTGGCTATTATAGCTATTTAAAATTTTAAATTGTGATTGTTTTGTTAAATTGTTGAGACAAGAATTCCCATGAACGCAGATCCGAATAAATTTAATTTTGAGTATTTTTTTCCATTTTTCTTTATTTTTGCATTTAATTTATTTTGGTGTGTTATGAAAAATAAAACAAAAACAAGAAGAAATATATTAAAAAAAAATTAGTTTGTTTTATAGAAAGAAAACAATAAAAATAAAATTATAAAACCCCTCAAAAGAAAATAAAAATAAAAATAAAATTCACCAACAATAAAAAGTTAAATAAATAAAAACAACCAAAACAAAAATAAAGTTGCAAATTGACGCTTTTCCTGAAATTTATTTTATGATTAACGCTGAATTTTTTTTCTTTGAGTCACTTCAACCAGCGATCAATGATGAACCATGAGTGCAATGGAAACACGTATGACACATTTTATTTCTTCCTAACATTTTCTTTGCGGCTTATGTACTTCTTTCCACATTATATTTTTTATTTTACGAACTTCTCATAAGTTTCATGCTAGGTTGCATGAGGACATGCAACCAGCTCAGTTAGGGAGGAGGAACTATATTAAATAAATATTCACTACTAAGTTTCATGCAGTAATTTGTACTAAGTTTTTTTTCAAGTTTCAAAGACGATCGCATTTTGCTGCTAAAGTGATTTTTCAAGAATCACAAAGCTTTTGAGAATCATGCTTTGATAGACAGCCTGAAGGAGCTATTAATCATGACATTTGCTGATAAACATAATAACGTTGGTTGTTACACAAAAACCATCCATAAACTCATTTGCGTCATGATTGTTTATCCATATTTATCCTTCAGAGTGCCCTCACCATCCATGCCTTGAAGTCCACTTTCCATGACTCCACACATGCCTATCTTTCTGAATTGCATACATCCCTTTATCTTTTTCAGTTTATTTTTCCATTCCAGTTTTCCTTCTGAATAAAACCAGCTCCCTTTTCATGACTACATAGCCTTGCCATATCCACTTCTTGACTGTGATATCTTTTCACTGATAGTCCTACTAATATTTTTATACCAACTCGCGTTGACTGATGTGGAATTTATTAAGGCCCACCTTTCAACAAGTCTTTCCCCATCGACCTCAATACCTCATCTGGGATATAGACTAGAGTTCATTTTGAGTACCTGGAGGCTTGCATGCCTTAATGGAAATTTCTCTCGCTGACCATCATGGGAATTCATCAATGTCCCTTGATCGTCAGAGCTTACAAGTGGCTCGACATTAGCACATCTATTCGCACTTCACAAGATGTACTTGGGTACCTTGGAACTCATTGACATCATTGGTGAGCTTCCTCGCATTGGTTAACGGCATTCATCAATGGCTAGTAATCCAATGATTTATTTTCATGCTCGACATCGATACATTTATTCACATGACTAGAATTGTGCCATTGGGTTTTGTAGCAGGTGAAGACTATACATTATTTCTCATGACTCCATCAGCAGTTGTAGAAACATGACTTCAGATCTATGAGTGTACCACAGTTCCACTTTCTGCCTTCCACATTTTCCATTATTTATCAGAGGCAGTTCTGATTCCTCCACTTTACATTACAGCAGTTACAGCCACAGCAGCATTTACAGTTACAATTTTATCCTGCAACCATGACATATTCTCCATGATTCAGCAGCAGCAATTTTGATTACTTCACTTCCCATGATCCAACAGTTACAGCCGCAATAGCAGTGACGCATTCCATGATCTAGAGGCATCAGCTCCATTCCTATTGCATCGCTCATCTAATTTTTGGGTAAGTAAGGGTATGTTGTTTTCTAAACTTTAATCATGCAATTCCTTACATGCTAGCAATGAATAATTTGGAAAATTCCCTCACCATGCTCCATTTCTTTAACAATCCATGCTAGGTTACATGAGGACATGCAACCACATTAGTTGGGGAGTGGGAACTATATTAAATACATACTCACTACTATCATTCCATTCTTTTCACCACCATCACCCATTTTTCATCTCATTTACCATTCATGAGCATTTATTTTCCGACAAATCCTCTATTGCTTTTTGCTTCATACACATTGATATACATATTGCCATGATTCATAAAGATAAATAAAAGGCTTTCTTATGCACAATGATTCTTTCTATGCACATTAATAGCTTATCATTTTCGGTGAGTGTATGATTAAATTATTATGCAGCTAGAAAATAGATGACGAAATGAATGTTGTTAACACAAGAACCAGCATTCTTTGCATTCATGGTTGTCACACAAGAACCAACCATAAGGAAAATTCCAGCTGTTACTCATGCATTTCACATCATGAAATGAATGTTGTTAACACAAGAACCAACATTCTTTATATTCATGGTTGTCACACAAGAACCAACCATAAGGAAATGCCAGTTGTTACTCATGTATTTCACACCCTGGAAACATTCATTTTTAAAAAGACATCATCAATCAAATCCAAGTGCAGATGCCAAAAGTTCTTGAGAAGATTCATACACGGTTGCATGAGGACATGCAACAAGTTCAGTTGGGGAGTATGTTGAGACTCAGAAATGTCACTTTTTCATCCACTTTATCTTCCACTATTCCTCACATTTCATCGTCCCGTTAATCTTTTATCATACCATTTCCATACATATATGTGGGTTTCACCTTATTATTTCCAATTTATTCATTTTAGTATTATAAGTGAATGTATGATTAAAATGTTAGAAATTAACATGTTTTTCACTAATATCTCAAGTATGGATGAGCTTTGTAATGCGTAGGAATATGTGAGGGATTAATTCAAAGAAAAGACTTCATCTATATCTCCTCCACCATTTCAAGGAGATAGTTATGCAAAGAATATCCCAAGGAGAAGATCATGAAGATTTGGTTGAGAGACATGTGGAGAATTTGTGAGAGACATGTGGAGGATTTGAAGGGATCATATCTTGTAATAATAGTAGTTGAATGGTTGAGTGAATAGTGTATCTCTCATTATGAGATGATTATCTTCTTCTCAAAGAATTTCATGTATAAAAGAGAGTGCTCTCTCTTCATTTGCTATCCTAGATTATCTTAGAATAGTAGATTGTAGAAGTTAGTCTTGACTTTGTAATATGGAGAAGGGAATTCTTAGATTTTTTTCATAATATTGGTTTTGATGCTTTCATGATTTGTCATTGATTCTTGTGATGTAAATTAAGATCAATTGACTATTAATGTGATCTCACGTGTGTTGTATTGTTGCTCTTCATATGTTGTCTTTCTTTTATGCAATTTACTTTCAGCCGTGTGTTTCATCTTCCTGCATTAGATTAGCAATTGCGTGTTCTAGTTTAAGGGGGGTTAGATTAGCTTAATTTTGCTTCAGTCCTTCATATACTTTGCATGTGCTTCGTAAGCCTACGAACCTCGGATTGACAAATTAAATGGTTGGGAAATTACTACAACAGAATTAAAACAAAATTGCCCAACATAGTGGCGGTAGAAGATTTGCATATTGAACAATTAGATGTAGAAACGGTCTTTCTCCATGGGGATTTGGAGGAAGATATTTATATGCAGTAGCCACAGGGGTATGAGGTCAAAGGGAAGGATAATTTGGTTTGTAGGTTGAAGAAGAGCTTGTATGGCCTAAAGCAAGCTCCAAGGAAATGGTATTTAAAATTCGATAAGTTTATGATAGAAAAAAGGTTATGATAGATGTCATTCTAACCACTATGTTTATTTCAAGAGGCTAGATAAAGGAAGATGTATTATCTTGTTATTGTATGTGGATGACATGCTTGTTGTAGGGTCTAACATGTAGGATATAAATGTTCTCAAAATAAAACTAGCTAAATCATTTGCGATGAAGGATTTGGGTGCTGCAAAGCAAATCCTTGGTATGAGAATAACAAGAGACAGGAAAAATTGTAAATTGACGTTGTCTTAAGGTGAGTACATAGAAAAGGTGTTGCAGAGGTTTAGAATGCAGAATGAAAAACCAGTTAGTACACCTTTAGCCAGCCATTTCAAGCTAAGTAAGGAGATGTGTCCAAAGACACAGGAAGAGATAGATTACATGTCCAAGATTCCCTATTCATCAGTGGTTGGAAGCTTGTTGTATGCCATAATGTGCACAAGACTAGATATTGCACATGCAGTGGGAGTTGTGAGCAGGTATATGAATAATCCAAGCAAAGAGAACTGGAAAGCAGTACAGTGTATTCTTAGGTATTTGAGAGGTACCACTTCTCATGCATTATGTTTTGGAGGTTCAAACATTGTTCTACAGGGATATGTTGATGCAGATATGGCTGGTGATAAAGACAACAGGAGGAGCACCATAGGGTATGTGTTTACTATGGGTGGAACAACAGTAAGTTGGATTTCAAAACTGCAATAGGTTGTTGCACTTTCAACAACAGAAGTAGAGTATGTTGCTGCTACAGAGGCTAGTAAGGATATGCTTTGGTTGCATAGGTTCATGGAGGAATTGGGTAAGAAGAAGGAGAATAGCAGGTTGTATAGTGACAACCAGAGTGCCATTCATCTTACAAAGAACTCAGCCTTTCATTTGAATACTAAACATAAACAGCTCAAGTACCACTTCATAAGATCTGTTCTAGATGAAGAACTATTAAAACTGAAAAAGAAACATACTGGCCAGAATCCTGTAGACATGTTGACAAAGGGAGTAACCAGAGATAAACTAAGTTCCTTCTCATTTTTTGTTGGCATTCTAGCATGAAGGTGGAAATAATAAATTTGCTAAGTCCAAGGTCCAGAGCATAGTCCAGTAACGGCAGCAGCGGTGGAGTTGTTGTGATCAATCTCGAAGTGGGAGATTGTTGGTTGTGGAGCCTGATATTCCATATCCAGAGATATTATTCAGTTGTTTTTGTACCCCAGGTTTGTTGTACACTCATTCCCCAAATTTGGGATGTTTTTTGGCCAGCAGTTTTGCGGACCCATGGTATTGGGTTAACCGTAGTATTTTCTCATGGTATTTCCCCTATAAAAGAAAAGCATTGTAATACGGTTGTGTATGGTAGTGTATTGTATTGTAGCATTGTAAACAATCTCTGTGATTGTGTGAGAGAGACTGTGAGAGCATGAAGTGGAAGTGCAGCAGTGTTGTTGTAGGTTGTATCCCTTCATCTTTCTGGAAGGTAATAAAAGGACTGGCAATTTTTGTGTGGATGTAGCCCATCTTTTGGGTGAACCACATTATATATGTGTCTCTCTATAATGTGTTTAATTTTTTTTTCATCTTGTTTAATGATTTAATTATATAATTGTTATTTCTCTACGGTCTTGTTTTCTATCAATTGGGGGTCAAGAAGTTTATTCTTTTACTGATGGGTTCTTTGAATACCATCAAATCTTAATCGCAAAGGAAGACTGACACAAGACAACCTTTGTAACTGAGAGGGGTTGTTTCCAATACACAGTAATTCCCTTTGGACTCAAGAATCCTCTTGCTATCTTTTCCTGGATAGTAGTGATTTCCTTCAAATATTTTATGCATAAATTTTTTGAGGTCTACTTCGACGATTGGAAGGTATTTGGGCTCATTAATGACCATATTGAGAGCCTCATAATGTTGTTGGAATGGTGTGGTCAGTATCAAATTTCATTGAACTTAAAGAAATGTATTTTTTGTGCCCCTTTTGGAATTTTTTTGGGCCATGTAGTTTGTCGTGATGGAATCTTGGTCAACCCTGCTAAAATTGCAATTATCGTCAACCTACCACCACCTTCCATAGTGAAATAGTTGAGAACAACATTGGGACATACATGATACTATCGAAAAGTTATCAAAGGATATGTGGAAGTGACTGCTCTAATGGATAAGTTACTAAAAAAGGATGTTAAGTTCCAATGGACAGAAAATTGCCAAGAAAGTATGGACACTTTAAAGAACAAGATGGTTATAGTGCCTATACTTGTCTTTCCATACTGTAAGAAGTAATTCCATGTACATGTTGATGTGTCATGTGTCCCACTTGGCGTGGTACTAACACGACCTGGAAAAGGGTCGATTGATCACCATATTGTCTTTGCTAGCATGAAATTATCAACAACATACAAGAACTATACCATGACAGAAAGAGAGAGAATAGCTATGGTATATAGTCTGCAGGAATTTCAATTCTACTTACTGGGTGGACATTTCAAAATGTACACATATCACTCAACGTTGAAATACCTGGTCAATAAGACAATTTTGGGAGGGAATATTTGTCAGTGGCGTCTCCTTTTTCAGGAATTTGACTTTGAAGTCATTGTTAAACAAGGTCGACTGAATTTAGGGCCATTCCATCTCTCTGTTGAGGCCTGAAAAATCCTAGGTATCAACAATAGGGATTCTCCCCAATAACCGTTCCCAATCAGCTCGTTTATTGTTTGGCATGGGGAATCCATTCGGTTTATGATCTGGATACCGTAGAGTTAAGTAACGGTTTAAATCTATTTTACCATTTGTGGCCCGGTCCACCGTTTATGTGTATTTTATTTTATCTTTTATAATGCTATTCAAGTGCCTAAATTTAAATGCAGCTTGATTAGGAAGCAAAGGGTTCACAATGTGATGCATAGGTTCTTACCTCCCGTCTTATCTCCTTTGTTCCTAAATCACAGAGAGAAAATAATAGCTAAGCTAAACCTATCTAATAATAACTGACCTATCCCTAGGGAGCAAATTATTATTTATGTGAGTAATGTACTGTAAAATATGCGTAAGGAATATTACAAGTAGCTGATATAATTCAAAACACATGAATACAGTAGAAAGATAAATAGAGAGATATCTCAATGTTGATTAAAACATTCATTACTCAATTTGCTGCATAAGCTTCATCAAATAACAGGAAATCATTCATAACATAGAAGTAATTCACAAGTCAGAACGATCTCAAAGGGTCACAGAGTAATTTGAAACATAAATAATTCTGTATTCAACCATCCATGTAGCATGCATTTGAAACTTGAACAGCTCCTTCTCCAGCAGAAAAAATCAGTCCTTATTTATTATAAAAGAAATAATTCTTCTTACACAAAGCCTTTCACATAAGAGAGCATGGGAAAATCCTTCTCTATTCAACTTCATCTATACTTATACATCTCAAAAAAAACTCTTGGACTTCTTGTCCCTTGGGCTCCCTTTACATTCGGTTACACAAAAAATTGTCTTTTAGTGTATTCACAAGTTAAAAGATAAATACAAAATTTATTACAAATATATTCCCTTGTGTACAAAATACAAAACACTTAAATGGGCCAACTCAATCCAGCAATGAATTTCTTCCAAGCCTTAGCATCGTATGCAATTATTTCAAACTTTGTTTGCTCCAAGAACCTGACCGTGACTTCATGCTTGGCATCCTGAGCTTTTATGTCAGCCATCCTGGCTAGGAGTAGTCGAAACTGATCCTATAGAAGGAAGTTACTAATTGTATCCTGAGCAATCACATTCTTAAGAACCCTTTCATCTAAGTTCTTTATCAAAAGTATGATGAGCTCGTCTTCCTGAAACCTAGCATGTAAATGTTGCAAATATTCTTCATGAGGTGGAAGATCATCCAACCTCCTCTTAGATGACATCTGTGTTAGATTTTTATCATTCAAGTGAGCATTATGATCTTAGGATCTTTAACTGAAAGAATAACATGCACAACAATAAACAGAAGAGACAAAAGACACAAAGAATTTTCCTTGGGTAAACCATAAAGGAGAAAACCCCGCAACTTCCTCAGAGATAGAATCAACACCAAAAGTAAAACCTGAAAACATAAAGATGATCTCCTAATAGTAGTAGTCTCTCTCTCTGATCCCAGCAACTTCTCTCTCACTCATGCGCCCCAGTGAGTGAGTGTGTATATGATAAATAGAGAGGCCCACTCTCTATTTATATTCTTTCATTCACTTAATGTCCACTTTAACATGTCGGCCTCACTTAACAATTAATTACTAGAGTCGACATCTCTAGGAGAGTCTAATAACCCTAGTGCCCCACAACTTTGGGGACTTCAACCCTTGATCAATAGGAGGTTTGCCCACAATGACTTTACATGACTTGTTTACATTATTGAATCTCCCTATAGGAACATCGGGGCATGACATGACTCAAATACATTACAGACACTTCCCGAAATAAACATCAAGGTATAGTACATAATATATACAAGTGAATACATTTTGAAGTTACAAATACATCAACACTCCCTCTTAACTAAGAAGGTATTCTCTCGACACAATTTATCAGCACAAGTCGTCTTCTCTATATCATCTGGATCATCATTGAGTTCTCATCATCTTCATCTTCAAGTCATCTTCATCTGGATCTGGATCATCACTTGATCTGGATCATCATCACTATATCTAGATCATTACTTGATCTGGATCATCATCATTGGATCTGGATCATCACTTGATCTGGATTAACATCACTGGATCTAGATCATCACTGCAAGATCATCATCATTGGATCTGGATCATCACTCGATCTGGTTCATTACTGTTGGATCATCATCACTGGATCATCATCACGGGTGCTATCTCATGATTCTTCTCATCATAAGAAGTTCTACAGATCCATCCCTTTTTCATGTTGGTTGTAGGCCTAGCCTCCATGTAGGTCTTCTTCAATGCTTATATCTAACCCTAAGTCAGAATGGCCTACCCAGCACTTACATCTGGCCTCATCTCATCAAAACGGCATGCCCAACACTCACATCTGACCATGAGAGGAACACATCCACCATCATGTCAGAATGGCACAGCCCTTACATTTGACCATGGGAGGGCCCAGCCTGCCCCCATGTCAGAATGGCCCAGCCCTTACATCTGACCATGGAAGGAACCAATCCTCTCACCATGTCAGAATGACTCTCAGTCCCAGAATGAGGGTTTCATGTAACTGACCAGGTGCCTCCATTCTCCTATAGAATGGCATCAGCACTTACATCTGATCATGGGAGGGCCCAGCCTGCCCCCATGTCAGAATGGCCCAGCCCTTACAGCTAACCATGGAAGGAACCAATCCTATCACCATGTCAGAATGGCTCTCAGTCTCAGACTAAGGGTTCCTGGTAACTGACCAGGCTCCTCCATTCTCCCAGAGAATGGCATCAACCCTTATATTTGATCACGTGGGAACACATCCCTCAATCACATTAGAATGACCCTACACTTATATCTGATCATGTGAGACTACATCCCACAGTCATATCAAAAGGGCCCTCAGTGCCAGACTAATTATCCCTGGTAACTAATCAGGTACCTCCATTCAAAGAATGGAAATCAGCGCCTATATATGATCATGTGGGAACAGATCCCACAGTCGCCTCAGAATGGCTTAGCACTCACATATGACATGGAAGGAACCAATCCTCCCACCATGACCGAATGGCTCAGACCTTACATCAAACCATGAAAGGAACCAATCCTCTCACCATGTCAGAATGGCTCTCAGCTCTAGGCTGAGTATTTCTAGTAACTCACCAGGTGCCTCCATTCAGAGAATGGAATTCAGCACTTATATCTGATCATGTAGGAACCAATCCTATAGTCACCTCAGAATGGCTCAACACTTGTATCTGACATGCGAGGAACCAATCCTCTCATCATGACATAATGGCTCAGCCCTTACATCTAACCATGGAAGGACCCAATCCTCTCACCATGTTAGAATGGCTCATGGACCCATCACTTCCCCTTGGAGGGAACCTCGATCTGGAGAACACCAAGCTTCTCCCTAAAGTACTCAAAATTCACTCTGGCCAATGGCTTAGTCAACACATTAGCTATCTATTTGTCCATCGCAACATACTGGAGCTTCACTACTCCTCTATGCACCATATCCCTGATATAGTGATATTTGATCTCAATATGCTTCTACTTTTCATGGAACACCGGGTTCTCTAACAACTTCACACAACTCTGGTTGTCGCAATATATACAACTAGCATCTAACTGGAGATCAAATAAATCAGACAATATCTTCCTTAGCCATACTACCTCACAACTAGTTGAAAAATCTATGACATACTCTGCTTTAGCTGTACTCAGTGCCACGCAAGACTATTTCCTGCTAAACCAAAAGATCACACCTCATCCCATACTGAAGCAACACCCTGAAGTGCTCTTCCTATCGATGGCACTTCTTGCCCAATCTGAATCAACATAACCTTCCAGGTTAATCTTTTGATTCACCTCATACTTGAGCCCATAATCAACTGTACCCTTCAGGTACCTTAGAATATGCTTTGCATCAATCAAGTGAACATGCCTCGGATCTGTCAGGAATTGGCTCAAGGTGTTCACAGCAAAGCAAATATCTAGTCTCATATTTGTCAGGTACATCAAGGACCCAATCATCTGATGATACATCGTCGCATCAACTAACTCTTGATGAAGCAACACTCAGTAGCTTCAGGTTTGATGCCATAGGTGTGGTCATGGCCTTGCAATCCATCATCCTGAACCTCTTCAGGATCTCTACTGCATACTTCCCTTGTCCCGAGAAGATTCTTCCACACCTCCATGCCTGGAAAGTAGTACATCATATCCAATTCCTTCATCTCGAACTCGGCAGCAAGTCTCCTTCTTGCGACTTTTGTCAGGAACAAGTCATCGACATATAACAGGAGCATCACTGGTCTTCCACCTTCAACCTTGAGGAAAAGGTTGGAATCCTCTTTACTCTCAGTAAAGCCTAGAGTCACCAGTAAGCTATCCATCCTGTCGTACCATGTTGATCCTCGGGATCTTCTGTAGTCACTCCCTCTGAAGTGAAGCATCATACTCCCTCTTTCTTTCATACTCTATGCACTCTTTTCGTGAGAAGCCTCATGCTACGAATATTTCCTTGTATCCCACGATGTTTCCATCTACTGCATGATGGAACCACGAACTTTCCTTCATGTATCGATACTGCATCCTAGAAATCATTCTTCTTGAACTGGTCTTCCCTTTCTTCTTGGTTACTTCTTCATAGCTGGAAGGTTTTGCATCAATGATGTCACTGCATTCGTCATTTTATTCTTTATATGTCTTCACTTGTTCTTCGGAACAAGTCTCATCCTTCTTTTCTTGTAGGTGATTATGTATGTGATCTTTCCTACAAGTCAAATGCATTAGTTGTATGGTTAGAAACATTTCATAAGGCATATTCATAATTGAAAATTCTTATGCATAAATATATGATCATGCAACTATTTTAGCCGATACAACTTTCATCCATATCTCATGGAAACTTTTCTAGATGACTTCCATCTCCACCAGGACAACATTGAGATTGTGCACTAATCCAATGTGTCAACAAAGAGGTTTCATTCTATATAAGTAGAAATGGAGATTTGTATAGCACCATGAGATACTTACCCATCACATGCATATTAGTAGTATACTATCATTAATGAAAACATTCTATCATCCATAATACATCAACTGAATATAAACAAATGCATAACAAAACAATATCATGAAATGACAATTGAATACTTATCTTTATTTGTTTCATGGGTACACTCCTTCTTGAGCCTTCAGCTTCATCATCTTCTTCATTCATCGTTTCTTATCCAAATGCTAAGATGGATAAGAGGTTCATCAATAATTGAGTTCTTCGTATTCCTCATTGCTTGAGGTATCTTCTTTGGGTCATGAGAGCTTGATCTTCAATTTCTCCCATATTCTCTTTTCTTATTATGAGTCAAGCTTCTTTTCTTGTGTGCACTCTTCACAGAGTGTACTGAAGGTAATCACTTCCTTTCAGCACACATTCCTTGAATGAATGAATCACATGATCCTGGGAGGCCATTCAAGGTGGCTATCACCACTTCTGCATTCTCCACTTCTTCTTCTACTACTAAGAGTTGTTCTTTGATTTGAGAGACCCTCATAAAGTATGACTGTATGGTCTCTGCATTCTGGATCTTCACATTCTTGAACTGTTTTGTCAAAGTAATATTCTGATTTATGTTCCTCCCTTCAAATAGCTCGGTCAAGGAATCAAACATCTCTTTTGACGTCTTTAGGGAAGACACTTATGATATAAGGTGATATGTGATTGAATCAGCAATGATCTTCTTGGCCTTGACCAATTTCTTCTGTTGTAAGGCTTTTAGCCTCATCTCCCTCTAGAACTGGAACCTCTCTACTTATGTAGGTGTCCAATAAATTTTCTTCAGAGAGATCATATACTTCCATGCTTGGAAGTTGTCAACTTCATAAAGCTTATCATCAAGCTGATGTGATATATCATTTTGAAATGAGAACCTCAAATGAAAATAGCAAAAGATTAGATCTTACCGATCTGAGGTGTCCGTCCTAGTTCCAGAGCTGGCTGATCTAGGGTTTGTCAGAAAAACCCTAATTTTCAAAACTTGGAATATTTTAGATCTGATTGAATAGAAAGATAGACCTCTTCAAGGTGATCTTTCCAATGTACTCCTTTTCTAAAAATAGTGGAGGGAAGCTCCTGGAACAGGAAGCCCTAGTTTACCAATTTCTTTTGCAGAAATTCCTACTATTGTTTCTACGATATATCCAAAATTAATACTTATATGAGATTAAAACTTTGTACTATGGTATCATCATTTGTCCCTATTCCAACACCACAGGTTTCATCAGAATTTGTTTAACCAATTCGGACTTATGATCGTTTTCCCAAGGTAACCTGTTTCAGGACTATTCAGTATAGATAAGTTGTACGGACTTCCACATGTCACTGTTTCATCCTCGGGGTTTGAAACTTCTACCACATATGGTACATTATGTTCCCTTTCTATAACATCTTTTGAAATTTTATTTGGACCTTTGTAGCCCGAGATATAGCAATTCTCCTCAGGTGTCCTGTTTAGAGATGAATCCTGGAAGAGGATGGAACCCTAACTTGGAGGGATCATATCTCCTAGAATATAGAGAATCTAAGGCTGAAATTTGGATATAGTGTAAATCAGGGTTTTATCTTTGTCCTGTGAAAGTTTTAGATCTTGATCCTTCTCCAATCCTGCGATATAGTGAATGTACCAAACCTTATCATTTTTAGTATTTTAGGGTTTTTTCGGCCTGAGATCAAACTAGGGTTTGAATTTCCCAGAGTTATACCCAACCGAAAATATCGACCCAGGTCTCTAAACTTAGATTTTTATTAGGAGAAAAATCCTATGCCGGGATCACTCAAAAATTCCTCTTTTATAAGAAGCCCTAATTTTCCGCACCAAGAACTGAAAATGCTCGGAATCGAATTCCACTTCGACAGAAAGATGCGCCCTTCAATGGAGAGTCATCCTAGCATACGTTTTTTTATGGATTGTGGAGAGAGACCCAAAAATTAAGAAGCCCTAGATTCTACAGAAACACAATGTCTTCTTCTCAGGTAAGCTCTGATACCATGTTATATTTTTATCATTCAAGCTAGCATTATGATCTTAGGATCTTTAATTGAGAGAATAACATGCACAGCAATAAACACAAGAGACAAGAGACACAAATAATTTTCCCTGGGGAAACCATAAAGGAGGAAAAATTGCAACTTCCTTAGAGATAGAATCAGCACCAAAAGTAAAACCCAAAAACATAAAGATTATCTCCCGACAGCAGTAGTCTCTCTCTCTGATCCCAACAACTTCTCTCTCATTCATGTGCCCCAGTGAGTGAGTGTGTATATGATAAATAGAGAGGCTCACTCTCTATTTATATTCTTTCGTTCACTTAATGTCCACTTTAACATGGCAGCCTCAATTAACAATTACTTACTAGAGCCGACATCTCTAGGAGAGTCTAATAACCCTAGTGCCCCACAACTGTGAGGACTTTAACCCTTGATCAATAGGAGGTTTACCCACAATGAATTTACATGACTTGTTTGCTTTATTGAATCTCCCAATAGGAACATCGGGGCATGACATGACTCAAATAAATTACAGACACTTCCCAGAATAAACATCGGGGTACAGTACATAAGATATGCGACTGAATACATTCTGAAGTTACAAATACATCAACAGTATGACATCTATTATAGGTGGCAAGCATTTTCTTAGAAAACTCCTTGCATTTATCCACTATCTTCTGGACTGCCTCTATAAACTTTTCAGCAGCTCTATTGCTGAAAACTATCAGCTCATACTCAAGCTGCATTCTTTATGGAGATTTGATTGGTGTGTTTTTTTAACTGCTCCTGAGTTGTTTCCAACCATGCTAATCTTCCTTGAATAACTTCTACAATTTCTTGAGTTGTGTCTTTGAATTCTGTAGCTGTGTTTGAAATTTCATGCAGTATATCTTCTATTTGTTTGGCTTTGAAAACTTCTTCTGCGATCTGCACCTGCATTTGATAAATCTAATTCCTGAGAAAGAGTGCCTACTTTGTCAGAGGGGCCACATCTTCCTTTTGTTCATTTGTTTTATTTAATAACACATCCAAGGCACTGTTTTGGGCTTCTAGTCCTGCTACTTGGGCTTCATATTGTTCTACCCTTTGATCGGCTACAGAATTTTGTGCTTCCGGCCCTGCAATTTTGTTTTCTAAATCTCATTTTTCCTTAATAAGGTTCATGTTGGACTACTTCAAAGTATCCCATTATTCCCCTAGAAATTGATAATCTTGCTGCAACTTTTCATAGTCTGAGAGATTATCTTCATACTTTCTCTTAGATTCTCTGCAGACTCTTTCCTCTTTCCTCAAAACTGCTTTCAACTCGGCCATTTTTCCCTTGAACTGCTCAAGGGTCTCTATGAGTTTGTCAATATTGTGAGCATTTGCATATGCATTTGCAATGCCCAAGGAGGCCATTTGCTTCGGATTATCTTCAAAAAATTTCACAATTGTTCTCTCTGTGACTATGGTGACCAGGGGTCGAACTCCCATTTTCAGAGTCTTCTATGTTCTCCAAATGATTGACTTCATTTTGGGATTGAACTGTATGTCTTCTAAACATGCCACATCATACTGTTTGGATGGGGTAAATGGTACTAATCCCATTTCAAATATGGTAATATGGCCTCCTGTAAGTATGGTTCCTAAAGTGGATGGGGGGTCTTCTAGGTTATCCTAGGCAGGGCACTGTTCTTGGTCTTCACCACCTAGATCTTCTTCATTTTTCTTTCTTTGTTCTTCTGTACATTCTTCTAGGTCTCGTACTTCTTGTCCTGGATGAAAAGCTTCTTAAGATATGGATTTTTATAGCTCAATAATCTTACCTTGGATGGCTTCCTCTTTCTTTATCTTTTCTTTCTTGGTAGCTTCTTCTTCTTCTTCTCACTGCTTTTCTTTAGCTAAGAGATTCCTGGCCCCTTTCGCCATTCTTCGGTCAGTCTCTTCTTTTACTTTCTTGGCAGCTTCCTCTTCTTGACTCTTTGATTCTATATTGCTTCTTCTACTTCCTTTATCCCCAGCTACTACTGTCTTCTGCTTCAGCTTTTTGTTCACAGTGGTCAAGCTATAAATGTTCCTGTACCTCTCCTCTTCTTTGTCTACATAATTAGTATACTCAAAATTTACTTTGAGTGCTACCTTATAGGCAACAAAATTTCCTTAAGAGTCATTTCGATGAAATCCTTTTCCCCAAAATGAAAATTTTCAAGCTCCTTGACAAATTCAGGGGCATTTTTTACCTTGGTAAACTTGTAACTACCCACATATAAGGGTAAGGGTGGGTAAACAACTGTCTTCAGATCGAACAGGTGACTTCTGAATCCATTCAAAACGCATTATATGATAGCTTATTTTTGGACTATATAATCTGTTGCATATTTAGGTAGTAATAAGGGAGCTTTCGTTCCCCCACACATCCCTAAATACGTGCCTTGTTCAATGAAAAAGTAACCCCATATTATTTAATAGACTCCAAGCCTCCTTCAGATAAGCATGGGAATTCTTCTAGAAAGATCAACTTGTATAAGTGCATAAGGAACTCCTCACAGATCACCTGATAGTGATTATGATACTTGTGAGACCCCAAAATATGATAGGTTGTATATATAGGGGTGTTTCCTCCTTTCCATGTACACTTTAATCCTTCAAACTGATGACGGTAAATTATGCAGTCTATTAAAAAAAAAAAGGCATGTAATTTTCATGCTTGCTAAGTTGTAGACCTTCTCGAGCTGCCTTAATGGTGGTGGAAAAATTCTTGGCTATTATGTCAACCCATTTGAAGACTGTTACTTTCATAGCTATATGGTATATCAGTGCAATCCACCCGAACTTGTAAAACTTCCAATCAGATATACCATAAATCCTGTTCAATAGTAGCACTATTAATCCATATGGGGTCCTAAGATGAGTTGTCTCGTACTCCCATGACTACCTGTTTCTAAAATTCTTTCCTTCAACCAGCAGCATCTTAGCTGTGGCAACGTAATCAATCTTCAAGCCCTTCACCCACTTTGTTGTCACACTAACTTCTGTTTCCAGAAAGATGTATGTTGCTAATAAAAATGCAGCTGTAAGGGATGCAAACCCTTTTTTCTATATATCACTCATCAACATCCCTGTTGGTTCTACCTTCAGCAGAATCCAGCCAATGACTTCTGCAAAAGGGAACATTTCAGGTCTTGTGGTTACTTTAGCTATCCCAGATCTTAGCACGTTATCATACAAGGGCAAGTATTCTAACCTTGCTTCTGGAATTTCCTTTCTATCAGCTAGTGATGAATATGACCCCATTTGAACTCGGGTTCAGCTCCAGTTACTGCCTTGGTTTCTTGATAAATAATTTCTATCCTCAGTGTGGGTACAACTTCTGTAATCTCAATGTCTAAATCATAGTCAATAATTTTAGCTTTCTTCTTCCCTTTCTTCGTCATACTGTCGAGTGCAAGAGTCGACTATAAACAAAACCAGAGCAAGTATTAGCATTTATATCATAATAATAAGGAAAAACACATTGATTATGAAAACTGCTCAGCATAATTATCAGCATTTTTGTTACCCTTATATCCTCATCCATTGAGGTCAAAACTAACGATGCGGGTCTGAGAAACAAAAACAAAAGGCAACAGGCTCTCGCCAAGGTGAACCTCAGCCTTTGCCCCCCTTGGAAAAGAAACAAGACCTGACTACCACGAGCACTTCGACACACAGAAATCCACAGGGTTACGGCCCAAAAACCACTCTTCAACACATAGAGTAGTGATTCCCTAGATTCATAGTTCCATGCTCAACCTCTTGCGGCCCAAAAATATAGTGCTTAAACCTACGGGTTTTTCCTGAGACTGGAGAGCAATGAAACCTAAAAAAGACCGAAAGGAAGCATTCAACCTGCTCCATGCTGGTGACAAACTCGAGCACGCATATAAACTTCAAACCCTAGCAGACTGTGGGCACACTTCTATGGTCTACCGGTGAGATTATGAGAGCGAATATGGTGGCGCAAGAAATATCTAACCTTAACAGGAAACAACGAAACTCAACAAGAAAGGGCAAAAAAACCTTTTTAAACCCAGAACCAACTACCTTGCTCTTCTCAATAGAAACCACCAATAACAGCTCCAAAACCCTAAAATCTTGTCCAATCAAAACAAAGGATGAAAACCTACCTGGAAGTGAACACACAGTCGGGTACTCAGTAAGGATGTGCCACGTAAGTCCTGCAAGTCAGCTCCACCATTCGAACGATTTCTTAGACGATTAAAAAAATGCCACAGCATTTTCACCTTCCACCATAAAAATGAGGGTTAAAAAAACTCTGTTCCCAGGTATAAATAGACAATAGCCGCGACAAACCTTTAATTACGGTAGGTAAAACACTAATTTCGCATGCACGTGGCTTAAACATCATTGGTGCCAAACACTTTGCGTCGAGAGGGAGACGATTAGTCATCACGCAATCAGCCCCAACAATGGTGGCTCCAGATACTCAACACGACTGCCACACTGGATAAAGACTCCAAAATTTATGCCCAAACCACATTGCGGCTCCAGCGATCAAAAGCATCAGGTAACAATCGGGGAATAATTTCCACCGTAGTGGCTCAATAATGGAAACCTTTCCATCGTAGTAGGTTTCACCGATCGACACATTTACCATGAACAAGCTGTAGATGGGCCTGCCATTGCGGTGGAAAAATAAGATCACCACTTGATACCGGCAAGCAAAGAAATCATAAGAAGTTTCGATATTGAAAATTACTCCCCCTCCGCCATAGCGGCATGAACCAAAATAATCCTCCGCTGTAGTGGCAATCAAACCAATACGCAAAGAAAAGAATAACCATTGTAGTGGCTAGGAGTTAAAAAGCGATCCGATGTGACGGAAAAACATCCACGGAGGCTTACCTGCCAGCAAAAATGAAAAAGCGTTCATCGTTGTGGATCCGAATAGAAAATATTTCCGCCGTAGCGGCTCTAAGACCAAGAACCGCCTGCCGTAACGGGAATCAAAATATCGGAAAGATATCCGATACCACAAATGAAAATAAACCCGTTGTTACGGCTCAAATCCAAAAGTGCTCCGCTGAAGTGGCTTGAAAATCAAGAAGTCTCCGCCGTAGCGAGATGAAAAAAATTAGAAAATNTCTTCTGATATCAAATCGACAAGTCACCCGCCGTTGCGGCTTGAAACAAAAAATCTTCCCATCATTACGGCTCGAAAAAAATTTCTACCTTAGTGAAAAATGAAATTTGGGAACTCATTCAATGATAGGATCAAACCATAAAAGTTGGATTTCAAACTCAAAAAATTCTAAGAAGCAAAACTAGGAAATTAAAGGGGGTCCTAAAAAATAAAAAAAATTGGGAATAAGTTACAGCAACAAAAATTGGCAACTGGCTGGTGAACATAGATCTCTGGGAAAACTGACTTTTAAAACTAAAAACTACTTCACGGTATAATGTTTAACAACTCTTCAATTTATTCAATATTTCTTTAAGATGTCTAGACCTTTCAAGGAGTACAAGATTTAGAACTTTAACAATTATTTTGGCCCATTAGGATAAGGTAATAAGGTTTTCCAAAAATACTGATAACTCTTATGAGGCCAAGATATGAGGTTCATTTATTCCTTCCTTTGGATTGCTTCTATCTCAAACACCACAAGATCGTAACAGAGTATGGAAAGACATATTTGTTTGTGCCTCATTCCCATGCATTTTGCATTCTTTTGATGCTTTTGGACTTTTGTCATTTTGAGTCTTTCCCGATTGCTTCTCTTATTTGAAACTTGGTTTAGGTTCTTCCATCCCCAGTTCCATTTTGTGTGAGAGATAGTTTGCTTTCATCTCATGGACGGAGAAGAACCTCTGAGCAATCTTATCCAATATTGATTTTATTCACTATTTTTTTTATGTATACTTGACTCTTTAGCCTTATGGATTTTTATTTGTGGCATGGGATCATTTAAATACTATACATCTTCCCAGTCTACTTCCTCTCTGTGGGTCCTTTTTTGTTAGCTTCCTAGGACAGATTTTAATGTGTAGTGAATGGAGCCCCGGAATAGTATTCTAGACTCTTCTAACCTTAGTTATTTGATAGGGGTTAAAATAGGACTTCAATGTGTTCATAAACTCCCTTCAGATAGTATATCAACTTAAAGAATCCGAATGATGATATATGCATATTTAATAAGCATATTTTAAATCAAAATATTGCAGATTTCCCAAAATTCCAATGTTTCCCAAATGCCCAAAGGTTGTGCTGGTTTATTTTAAAAAAAACTGAAAAAAAATAAAGCAAAATAAACAAACTGAAGTAAATCAAACTGTAAGAAAAGCAAATGCAAATAAATCAAACTAACCATAAAGCAAATAAACAAAAATAAAAAATATGTATTTATGTACAGAAAAGAAAATCAAACGCATTAAGAAAAACAAGGTTTGAGAACCAAACCATTTACCGGCAGGTTCTCTTCCCACCCCTGCAAATCCCGTAACTTGTAAGTCGAGGGTCCTAACTTTTCTGCAATCTGGAAAGGGCTTATCCATAAATGTTGAAACTTAGTGTGCTTACCTTTTTCATCATGTGGGTGATCCCACTTCATAACCAAATCACCTACTTCAAACTCTTTCTTCCCGGATTTATGCTTGTCAAACCATCTTTTCACAATCTCTTGTTGATGTTTAAACCTTTCCTTGGAATTAATTCTGGACTCTTCTAATTTTATCAGAGTGTTGATTTGGGCTTGTAAGAATTCATCATTAGATCCTCTAGACGCTTGGGCTAGTTGGGAGGAAGGAAACAAGATGTTAGGAGGTAGGATGGCTTCTTTCCCATATACTAAGGTGTAGGGTGACACACCTAAGGAGTTCTTGGGTGTGAGTCGATCAACCCAAAGTGCATTTGGAAGAGCTATGTTCCATCTCCTTTGGTTTTCTATAATAGTCTTTTTTAGGATTCTAATGATATTTTTGTTAGTAGATTCAGCTAACCCATTACCTTGTGGATAATAGTTAGCAGAATAATGCTATTTAATTTTTTTCTCATTTGCAAATGCAGTAAGTCTAATAGACAAGAAATAAGATGCATTATCGAAAACCAGGGACATTGGAACCCCAAACCTGGTCATGATATGGTCTTGCAAAAAATCCATGACTGCATCTTGATTTACTTTCCATAGCAGGTTTGCTTCAACCCATCTGGTGAATTAATCTGTTGCCGTGAGGATATATTTGTGATATAGTGAGGAATTTGGATTAATCTATCCAATAATATCAATCCCCCATTGCTCAAATGGTTCAGAAATAATAATTGGTTTTAATGGCCCGGTTGCTTTCGCTTGTCTCCCACCACTCCTTTGGCAAGTATCACATATTCTGACATAGGCGTGAGCATATTTGAACAATGTCACCCAATGGTATCCAACTCTTAGAATATTATCGGGTGTAGTATCTCCTGAGAAATGACCTCCGGAAAGGCCATCATGTAATTCTTTAACTACTTGGGATGCATCCTCACGTTCTGAACATCTGAGGAAAACTCCATCATAATTTTTTCTGAATAGCACTTCGTCGATTATTTAATAAGATGTGGAATTTAAGCACAAGGCCCTTCTCTACTTGGAGTTACAGTGTTCGGGAAAATAACCTTGTTGAATATAGTGAACTAAATCTCGATACCAAGATTTTGGGGTTGTAAATATGGGACATACATCAACCATGTGCAGCTTTGTCTCATTCTCCCATTCATTCTCTACATTATTCTGGATTTCGGCCACTAATTTGCACAGCCCCTATCCTTTGACGATAGTTGTTGGCTTAAACTCCAAGTCGTACTCTTACAAGGATGTAACCCAATTCCCTTTTCTTTCTCCTAAATCTTTTTGTACGAAAATATTTCAGACTGCTGGGTGCGATACAATAACCTTGGATATGTTCTTTACTATATATGGCCTGAATTGCCTTACCACCTTGAACACCGCATATGCTTATTTATCAACAGCAGGGTAGTTCAAATCAGGACCTTGTAGTCCAGTGCTCATGAATGATATGGGGTACTCGTCTCCCCATTCTTCTTTCTGTGTAAGCACTACTGCTAACGAGTTGTCTAAAGCAAAAGTGTATAAGATAAAATCTTTCTTGAAATCTGAACTTTTGATAGATGGCGCATGTGCTATTACTGCTTTAATTTTGTCAAATGAGCCTTTTTCTAAGTCAGTATATTTAAAGCGAGCACTTTTCTTAATCATTTGTTGTAGAGGTTAGACTATCTGAGCAAAATCGGGCACAAACCTTCGCACAAAATTTATTGTCCCCATGAAAGATTGCATGCCCTTTTTATTATGGGGTAAAGGGATTTGTTCTATTGCTTTAATCCTTTCTGGGTCTATTGATATCCCTTTCTTAGAAATCATATGACCCAAAAGCTTTCCGTCCAATACAACAAACACACATTTTTTTGGATTTAAAGAAATACCGTATTTCCAACAGTGTTCAAAAAATTGTTTTAAATGAAACATGTGTTCTTCTCTTTTCTTGGAATAAACTATAACATCGTCCAAATATACTACCACACTTCGGCCAATCATCCCACGGAAAGCTATATCCATGGCCCTGTAAAAAGTTCCTCTGGTGTTGATAAGTCCAAAGGGCATCCTCCTATACGAAAAAGTACCCCACTTAGTTCTGAATATAGTATTTAACCTGTCTTCTTCTGCTACCAACACTTGGTTGTATCTTAAGAAACCATCTGGCAGAGAAAACAATTCCGAGCCTAAGACCATCTGCAATATTTGTTCCATGGGTGATACTGGGCAGTTATCTTTATCGGAGGCACGATTCAGGTTTCTAAAATTAACAGAAATTCTAATATCTCCAGAATTTTTTCTCACTGGTACTAAGTTCGAAACCCATTCTGAATGTTTGACTTTAAAGATGATTCTTGCATCAAGTAGTTTCTTCACTTCACTTTGGATCAAAGGTTCCAGCTTTGGGTGCATCTTTCTTAATGGTTGTTGATATGGATTGACCCCTGCTTTAATCGGAACAACATGCTGTATAATTCGAGTGTCATATGTCTTGAGATCTTCATATGTCCAGGAAAAAATCTCTTTGTACTGCTTAAACAATTTTATGAATTTGTGCCTTTCTCCAGGTGAGCAACACTTTCCCAAGTTTACATATTTAGGCTCAGCTTCTGATCCCAAATTTACCAGCTCAAATTGCATAGATGAGTTGTGTGTTTTAACATTAGCTGGCCTTCTAAACTTGTTATTCAAATCGACCATTCCTTCCAATGTTCTAACTCCTTTAGGTATAAATTTTTCACTTCGAAGGTTCACTTGATGTTCTTCTTCATCAATTACTGCTCCCTTGAAATTATCATCGTTTGTCAGAAATTCTAGGATCTGCAGGTCGTCATTGAACACTCTTAGATTGGTGGTATTATCCGGTATAGCACACTTGAAAAGTAATTCAATAGAATATCAATTATTATTTGGAACAAGCCTGGAAGCTGACGTAGCTAATAAGTTAGCCGCTGCATTTTTCATCCTAGGAATCGAAATTATATTAAATGCATTGAAATCTACTAGAAAATCCCATACTTCTCTTTGGTCACCTTTTAGATGTGGAGATAAACAATGGATTGTATTTCGTACTTGTTTGACAATAATTTTAGAATCTCCATAGAATTTTAAATTCTTAACCTTGAACTCAAATTCCTTTTTTAATCCTTGTATTAATGCTTCAGATTTAGCTATATTATTTGTGCATTCAAATTTTGATCTAAATGAAAGAAAATGTTTATTTTTTTGTAGATCCATCAGGATACATCCAGCTCCTGGTCCTTCCTATGTTTTTGAACCATCAAAATATAGTACCCAAAACTTATCTGATAAATCTACTGAGCTATTGCTACCTAAATCGAAAACCTAGACTAACTATGTTACATTCAACATTATCAGCCCGTGAAAACCGAAGGAGATCAGGTTGTGTATCTGATCCATTATCGGATTCTTCAGCTTGGTAATTTCCTGGTTCTATCTCAATGAAATAATTTCCCAACACAGGGTGCAAAAAATTTACCAGCTCATTATTCCCTTCTAATTGAGTCACATTATGTCTCATATGCTGCTCTCTCATCACTTTAATCTGTTTTTTACATCCTTTATAGGGTAACCATAAGTGAGCCCAATTAGTTGCAAAATATCCATCTAGGTTCGCAGACTAGTCTTGGCTCAATATTAATCCATAAGCTTCTAGTATGTCAACCACCATGATGTCTATGAACTGACATGCTCTCTCATCTGCAAATAAATGTATCAGCACATCTTCCATTTCTCCTACCACTTTCATAGTCATTCTGTCCAACTATATTATCTTTCCATCAGATGGCTTGGGTTGGCCATTTATCCTTTTACACACTAACAAAGGCATAACATTAGCAGATGCTCCTGAATCAACCAAACAGTTGTGCACATTATGATTGAAAGTTTCAAATGTAAGTAGAAAAGGTAAAGTTTCAGATTTATACTTTCCACCAATACTAGCTTCATTGATTTCTTCTTTCGACTGAATGTTTTCTTGGAATTTATTGGTTGGTGGGTTTAATACTTCCAACGGTTTCTTCTTTTGCTGGGGTAAACTACACATCTCAAACAAAGAAATATTAGCTTTGGTCTTCTTGATGTATTCTATTATATTGCACCCCATCTCACGGTCTGTTGAGTTTTTCTTCACACCTTCTATTTTTTTTCACCATCCTTTACAGGCTTACTGACAACTGGACTATTTTTCCTGGTTATGACCAAATCCGGTATGAGTTGGGCCTGAGTGGTATTTCTGACTTTCTTCAAGTTTTATTGAATTCTCTTAATCTTGGGCAACAGTGTGTTATCTTCAATTATTGGACCCTTGCTCCTGGTTGTGACATTAACATCCGGCAGTTGTATCTCTTCATTAGGTTCTTCTTCTTCCAAACCAAGCATAGGTGCACAATCCCACAAGACCATGGTTGTTTCTTCTGGTGCCTCCTCTGCTTCGTGCATTTTTTCTTCTTCATCCACAGGATAAGTTAACTTAGAATCAAGTAACTAATTCATAACTAAAGTCATAGAATTAGGCAACTGCAGACAATTTTTATCGGGGTGAGGCTGCTGATGGAAAGTGCAGAAGTTATCCATCCCAACTTCAGTGAGATTCATGACAAAATGACTACTTGTAAGAGTTTGAGAGGGACCACTTTCATATTTTCTCTTATAATAGGGCTTTAATTGCTTCTTGGATTCCCTCTCCTTTTCCATATCAACAATCTTATTAGATAACTTCTGGGCCATCTTGACTCCTCCCTCCAATTCATGTGATCTTTCTTCCTTGGTTCTGGTTAATAACATAGGATTCTTATTATTGAAGGTATTTGCTTATGTCTCCACTGGATACTTGTTTACTCTTTCTAGCTCATCCTCTTCATATGTTGCAGCCAAGGTGGCTTTAACTGATCTTTTAACAAACATGGCCATTTCAGGACCAAGACACGATGTGTAATATTCGATTAAAGTTTCCTTAGTGGGTCTTATGGCTGCATTGAAATTTTTTAAGTGAGCAGCAAACCTATGAGTAAAGTCTTGCACTTTTTCTTTCTTTTCCTTTTTTAGAGCTAACTGCTCTTTCATCAAAGCAGTAGTAGTTCTTTGGTTACAAAACTTGCTTTTAACATTCTTTCGAAAGTATCCCAATCGGAGATTGAATTGGCTTGTAAACCAAAATACCATGACGTTTATTTTCCTTTGAGAGTATGAGGAAAAATCCTACAAACCACATCCTCATTTTCAACTTCCAGTGCTTCCAAAACCCCAAAAAAAATCTGTAAATGATCGTCCACAGATATGCCTTCCCTCGAGTCAAATCTAGGCAATGCATTTTCATAATTATGTGGCAAGGAATGCACTGGAGGAGATAATTTTAGTGGTGTTCTATCCCTCCAAGTTGGTGTAGGTGGATTGGCATGATTTGCATTAGGGTTCGGAGGTACATTTTCGTCCATGATCGGTTTAGGAGACTGAGGTGGAGATTGGAAAGGATTTCGAACAGATGAATCAGGTCCCAATTGGTCAAGGGGTTGATCAATCTCTTGCAACTGGTCAAGGGGTCGATCTCCCATTTTCAGATTCTTCTCTATTCTCCAAACGATTGACTTCATTTTGGGATCGAACTGTACGTGCTCTAGACATGCCACATCATACTGTTTGGATGGGGTAAATGGTACTAATCCCATTTCAAGTATGGGAATATGGCCTCCTATAAGTATTGTTTCTGAAGTGGACAAAGGGTCTTCTGGGTTATCCTGGGCAGGGCTCTATTCTTGGTCTTCACCACCTAGATATTCTTCATTTTTCTTGCTTTGTTCTTTCATACAATCTTCTGGGTCTTGTACTTCTTGTCCTGGATTCAAAGCTTCTTGAGCTATGGATTTTTCTAGCTCGGAAATCTTACCTTAGATGGCTTCCTCTTTCTTTCTTTTTTCTTTCCTGGCATCTTCTTCTTCTTCTTCTCGCTGCTTTTCTTCAGCTAAGAGCTTCCTGGACCCTTCCGTCATTCTTCGGGAAATCTCTTCTTTTACTTTTTTGGCAGCTTCCTCTTCCTGACTCTTTGATTCTAGATTGCTACTTCTACTACCTTTATCTCCTGCTTCTACTGTCTTCTACTTCAGCTTTTTGTTCACAGTGGTCGAGTTGTAAATGTTCATGTACCTCTCCTCTTCTTTGTCTACATAATCAATATACTCAAAATTTACTTTGAGTGTTGCCTTATAGGAAGCAACCTTTCCTTGAGAAGCATTCTGATGAAAATCATTTTCCACAAAATGAAAATTTTCAAGCTCCTTGACAAATTCTGGGGCTTTGTTGGCCTTGGTAAACTTGTAACTACCCACATATAAGGGTAAGGGTGGGTAAACAACCTTCTTCAGATCGAACAGGTGGCTTCTGAATCCATTCATAAAAAGTTGTCTGACAGCTTCTTTGTGGACTATATAATATGTTGCGTATTTAAGTAGTAATAAGGGAGCTTTCATTCCCCCATACATCCTTAAATATGTGCCTTATTCTGTGAAAAATTAATCCCCATATTCTTTAATAGACTCCAAGGCTCCTTCAGATAAGCACGAGCATTCTTCTAGAAAGATAAACTTGTATAAGGGCATAAGGAAATCCTCACAGATCACCTGATAGTGATTATGATACTTGTGAGACCCCAACATCTAATAGGTTGTATATATAGGGGTGTTTCCTCCTTTCCATGTACACTTTGATCCTTCAAATTGATGACAATAAATTATGCAGTCTATTAAAAAATAAGGCATGTAAAACTAAGACTTGCTAAGTTGCAGACCTTCTTGGGCTGCCTTAATGGTGGTGGAAAAATTCTTGGCTATTATGTCAGCCCAGTTGAAGACTGTTCCTTTCATAGATATATGGTAGATCAGTGGAATCCACCCAAA
Source organism: Pseudotsuga menziesii (assembly GCA_001517045.1). Lineage (NCBI taxonomy): Eukaryota > Viridiplantae > Streptophyta > Pinopsida > Pinales > Pinaceae > Pseudotsuga > Pseudotsuga menziesii. Next base: position 229,754 of record LPNX011025543.1, on the reverse strand, counting down.
CTTGTAAAACTTCCCATCATCTCTACCATAAATCTTGTTCAACAACAACACTATTAATCTGTATGGGGTCCTGATATGAGTTGTCTCGTACTCCCCTAACTGCTTGTTTCTAAAATTATTTCCCTCATCCATCATCATCTTAGCTGTGGCAGTGTAATCGAGCTTCAATCCCTTCACCCACTCTGTTGCCACGCTAACTTCAGTTTCGGGAAAGCTGTATCCTGCTGATAAAAATGCGGGTGTAAAGGATGCAAACCCTTTGTTCTCTATATCATTCATCAACATCCCTATTGGTTCTACCTTCAATAGAATCCAGCCAATGACTTATGCACAAGGGAACATTTCAGTTCTTGTGGTTAATTTAGCTATCCCAGATCTCAGTCTGTTATCATACAAGGCCAGGTCTTCTAACCGTGCTTATGGAACTTTCCTTTCTATCAGCCAGTGATGAACCTGACCCCATTTTAACTTGAGTTCAGCTCCAGTTACTGCCTTGGTATCCTCATAAATAATTTCCATCCTCAGTGTGGGTGCAACTTATGCAACCTCTATGTCTGAATCATAGTCGACAATTTTAGCTTTCTTCTTCCCTTTCTTCATCATACTATCGGGTGCAAGCGCCAACTACAAACAAAACCAGAGCAATTCTTAGCATTTATATCATAATAATAAGGAAAAACACATTGATTATGAAAACTGCTCCGCATAATTATCAGCATTTTTTTTACCCTTATATCTTCAGCCATTGAGGTCAAAACCAACGATGCGGTTCTGAGAAACAAAAACAAAAGGCAATAGGATCTAGCCAAGGTGAACCTCGGCCTCTACCCCCCTTGGAAAAGAAACAAGACCTAACCATCATGAGCACTTCAACGCACAAACTCCATAAGGTTACGACCCAAAAACCACTCTTCGATGCACAGAGCAGCGATCCCCTAGATTCATATTTCCATGCTTAACCTCTCGCAGCCAAAAAATGTAGTGCTTAAACCTATGGGGTTTTCTTGATACTACAAACCAATGAAACCTAAAAACACTTGAAGGCAAGCATTCAACCTGCTCCATGCTAGCGAGAAACTCAGGCGTGCAGATAAACTTCAAAACCTATCAGACTATGGGCACACTTCTATGGTCGACCGGTGAGTTTATGAGAGAGAATATGGCAACATGGGCAATCTCTAACCTTAACAGGAAATGGAAACACTCAACAAGAAAGGGGAAAAAACCCTTTTTTAAAACCACAACCAACTACCCTGCTCTTCTCGGGAGAAACCACCAATAACATCTCCAAAACCCTAAAAACTTCTCCAATCAAAACAAAGGATGAAAACCTACCTGGAAATGAACACGTAGTCGGGTACTCGGTAAGGATGTGCCATGTAAGTCCCACAGGTCAACTCCACCAGTCAAACGAGTTCTTAGATGGGTAAAAAAAATGCCACAACACTTTCACCTTCCACCGTAAAAACGAGGGTAAAAAAAACTTCGTTCCCAGGTATAAATAGACAAAGCACGCAACAAACCTTTAATTGCGGCAAGTAAAACACTAATTTCTCATGTGAGCAACTTAAACATCGTTGGCACCAAACACTTTGAATAGGGGGGAGACAATTAGTCATCATGCAATCGGCCCCGACAAAGGTGGCTCTAGATACTCAACACGGCCGCTACACCTGCTAAAGACTCCAAAATTTACGCCCAAACCACGTTACGACTATGGCTATCAAAAGCATCAGGCAACAATCGGGAAATCATTTCTGCCATAGAGGCTCAGCAATAGAAACCTTTCCACCATAGAGGGTTTGATCAATCGACACATTTACTGCGAACAAGTTGCAGAATGGGCCGCCATTGCGGTAGAACAATAAGATCACCACCCGATACCGACGAGCAAAGAAATCGGAAGAAGTTCCGATATTCAAAATTACTCCCCCTCCGCCGCAGCGGCATGAACCAAAATAATCCTCCACTATAGCGGCAATCAAACCAAGACGCGAAGAAAAGAATAACCGTTGTAGCGGCCAGGAGTTAAAAATTGATCTGATGTGATGAAGAAACATTCACTGAGGCTTACCCACCAGCAAAAATGAAAAATCATTCGTCGTTGTAGCTCTGAATAGAAAATATTTCCGCCATAGCGGCTCTAAGACCAGGAACCGCCCGTCATAATGGGAATAAAAAGATCAAAAAGATATCTGATACCACAAATGAAAATAAACCCGCTGTTGCAGCTCAAAGCCAAAAGTGCTCCGCTGAAGCGGCTTGAAAATCAAGAAGTCTCTGTCATAGCGGGATGAACAAAATTGGAAAATATTCCGATATCAAATCGACAAGTCACCCGCCGTTGTGGCTAGAAAAAAAATTATGCCTTAGTGAAAAATTAAATCTGGGAACTCGTTAAATGATAGGAACGAACCATAAAAGCTGGATTTCAAACTCAAAAAATTCTAAGAAGCAAAACTAGGAAAATAAAGGGAGTCCTAAAAAATAAAAAAAAATTGGGTATAAGTTGAAGTAGCAATACTCTTGAGGATTGATAGTCGAGAATAATATGGTAATCTCAATGATAGTCTCCCTAATGCATAATTATTTGTGATAAAAAATTTTGATGATCATTATAGAGACATCGTACATTTTTGTAGTACGGGATATGCACCAATTAAATTTACTACTGCACAGAAGAAACAGTTAGTTGTATGAGCTACAGATTTCCAGGTGATCGTTGGACAACCATATAAAAAGGGTCCTTATGAGATTCTTTGTTGCTGCATCTTGGAACACAAGTGACCAATGATACTGAATGAAGAACATACTAGTGTTACACGAGGCCATTATGCCGAAAAAGCAACAATGCGAAATATATTTCAAGAAATATTTTGGTGTCCCACCATGCATGTAGATGCTTGAGAATAATGTCATGGTTGTGATACTTATCAAAGAACCAAAAATTAGTCGTGTCGAGATGAAATTCCACTAGTACCTCAAATAATGTTGCAATTATTTGACAAATGGGATGTTGATTTTATGGGACCGATTAATCCAATAAGGAAGGGAACAGGTGCAAGATATATTATTACTGCAAAATATTACTTAACAAGATGGGATGAAGTAGCACCAGTAAGATATTGTACTACTACGACTGCTTCCAAGTTCCTATTCGACAATATTGTGACTCGATTTAGATACCCAAATATTTTAATAAGTGACCAAGGTACTCATTTTGTTAATAAGTTGATTGAAGAATTCACTGAAGAATTCACCAAAGAATTCCAGATCCAGCATAGAAATACAATGCCATATCACCCTAAAGCGAATGATGTTGTCAAAGCATTCAAAAAGATCCTTGAAAATGTGTTGACAAATATTTGCAATGTTCAAAGAGACGGTTGGGACTAGAAAATACCTACAATTCTATGAGCATACCACATGACTTATAAAAAGTTGACTGGCCAAACCACATTTCACCTGGTATATATATGGACAAGAGGTTTTCATGCAAATTGAATATATTGTACCCATCCTAAGGATTGCTCTAATTACAGATATGACATATGTTGGTGTTGTCGAGGAAATATTGTCACAGTTGATACAATTGGAAGAATAACATTTTGTTGTAGGTTATCATCAAAATGTTGAGAAGGAACAACAAAAAGTATGGCATGATCGCCACATCAAGAATAAGTGATTTCAAGTTAGAGGACTTGTTCTTCTGTACAATAGAAAATTTGTAAAGCACCCAGGTAAGTTGAAAATGCACTAGCTAGAACCATATATTGCAATTCGTATAACTGTCGGAGGCACAATGAAACTGCAGAAATTAAATGGAACACATGTAAAAGGATTAGTGAATGGAAGTCGGCTAAAGCCCTACCATAATAGTTGTGACTTGGTCAATTAAAAAAAAATACAAAAGAGGAGAAAAGAAAAGAGAAATACAAAACCCTCTCAGTAATTTTGTTTTGGGTTGATCACAAACTATCTGTCTATCACAAATGAAAAAGGGTGGAGAAGACAATCCATTTTTTGCAATCGTAGTAATATGTCAAAGGCTGAATACAGGTCACAAAATAAGAGGAGTTATCACAAGATGAAATTATGTCGTAGAAATGACAACTGGCCATAATTAATTCAAAAACAAGCGAGCAATTTTGACGGCATGATTTTTGGTCACTTCTGTCATTATGGAACAATAACTACCATCGATGTGATAGGAGAATGATGGTTTTTAGGGTGGTTTCTATATGATGATTCAAACAATTTACCCATGTGACGGATAATGCTACCACCTTTCCATTCATTGTCTGCATGTGTGAAGGACTAACTGAATGAATGGGTAGATGTTATCACAACACTCGAAGTAAGTTTTTATAGAGTATGGTTATTTCCATTTCTAGTACAAGCATAGTTTTAGAATCTAGTGTCGTGACTGCATCACCCACACTCATTATGGAAGACACTGTTGGATATGTTCCACCAGAAGTTAGGGTTGCAAGGGAAATTCCATAGTCACCATTAATTCTTCCAGTTAGGGTGAGACCAGACCGACCAAGATCATTAATAGGGAATCGATCAAGTAACCGAAAGAAGAAAGCACCATAACCACCACCACCAAAAGATGAAAAAATATGGTTTGTGACTATTTTTCCACCGTATATTCCACCCAAAAGAGATGATGTGCCTAAGATTAGAATTTTTAAGAATGCACGGTGCTCACTAGTAGCACCGACTATGCCTAAAGGAGTTCAGATAATGTAGAACCTACTTCCAAATCTCAAGAAGATGACCTTTATCGATCATGAACTACGGAAAATTCAAGTTTGGCATTGGATAGATACATGGTTTCTATCAAAGATACAGAGGATGGCCCGATTTTCCTAGTTCCAATGGAATGGAAAAGAGGACTGGACAAACTATATTTACTATCGTTGATGTACATGCTACATTTTGGTCATAGTATGGAGGTAAAAGCATGTTTTAAACAACTATTAGTTTCATTCCATGGTGGATTTATCTGGCTTGACCGAAAGGTTTCTGTGGATATCGAGCCTATGTCAGCGATTACAGGAATCCCACTTGCATGCCTAGACCCAACACCATTTTTCATTAGAAAAGAGAAAGATGTTGCATTAACAAACAAGTTAAAATAGAAGTATAACTTTATTAGAGCCACTAGAGTATTTTTTATTACCTCTATCAATTACCACACCGATTGGTTCATCATCACGGTTCTAGCTAGCAAATTGGTGCAAAAGATGCGACCAAACCAGTGTATCACAGGGATGATTGTTGCAGCAAAGTTATGTGCAGTCGGTGTTCAACTCAAGTCGTGATATATTCTCAATGAACAGTTATCATATGCGGAGTAAGTGCAGGAGAAAGGTAGCTCATTTGATTACTTTTGGCTACTTATTTTGATTTTGTTTTTTCCATGGGCAGAACTAGCAAACTACTAGGGGCTAGATGTACTTGTTATGTCTCGAGGCGCTCGCTACTAGAATCTCTGGTTCGACAAATACTTGAAGAAGAGAAAAAAAGATAACAATGTAGAATTATTTTTGCACAGAGAGGCCCTGGGATCTCATGTCAAAAAGCAGGCCGACTTACCGAGGAAACTGTTAAGTGGTTTCAAAATATTGTCAAGTTTGCAGTTGTGCCCCATCATATCCTCCTACATCCATAACATCATAGCCAATGTGTTACAACACAATATCAACTGTCATTTGAAGAATTTGAGTCAATTGTCCAATATTGGCCAGAAGAATGGAGAGTCCCCCCATCATAGATGAGTAGTTATCTCTAGATGAAGAAGAGCGAAGGGATGATTCATAGACACATTAGGATGGTAGATAGGGAGAAATCCCGTAGATTAAAACCTATATAAGACCCAGAATGAGTCAAGCATAACTCCAACAGACCCGTGAGTGTAAGATAAGAGGAAGCAGACAAAGAATCCTGAGACAAGGCATAAGAAAAGGAAGGCTAACATATCCGCAGGAACTATCAGGATTACCAGTGAATATTATACCCTTATGACGGAGGCAATGGGAGAAATAGTAACCCAAATCCTTAATAATATGGATGAGTGCAAAATAGAGCTCACAAGTAGTATTAGAGACTTACTTAAACGCTTTGCAAGCTAGTAAAATAAGTATGGGTAGCGTTCGATTATAGACCACAATCACCAGTGTCGCAGGAATTAGCTAGCTTGTTAGAAGAGAAACCAAATGAGGTGTCAATACCTATCCCACCCATAAAAACTCAACTAGTGGGAGAATCACTCAACTTGGGGACAACAGAGGTAAACGATACAGCCAAAAGTGTGGGCCATGTCACTATAGAATTCTCTGCATTGTCGTTCTACGAGGTACATGCCCTTTAGAATGTCACAGTCGTAGAAATGAAGGTCAGGGAAGGTGAATTAGTTAATAAATTTAGAGCATAGAAAAAGACTATTAATAAGATGAAGAAAACATTCAAAGAAACTGAGAAAAAAATCCAAAACCTGGGAGGAGGACAGGCACTGGCTCGACATGGCTGTAACACTATCTTGCACCAATTTTTCAAACGAAGGCATAACACATGAGATGGTTGTAGAATCCAAGGTCCTTTGACTTGGATAAATAGCAGAGGACCTACGTAAAAATGTCACGTAGTTGGAAGAACTAGTGTCACCCAGTACACCTCAATAATTATTGGAATAAATAAGGAAAACAGTGACAGAGGCTGTGAAGAAGATCGAAAAGGCAGAGGCATTGTGTGTCAATGTAGTCAACCAAGTTTCTCAAATATAGGAAGCATTGATCGGTGGTGAAGAGTTAGATAAATTCGTGGATAATTTGGGCACTATGGAGATATAGGTGACCTAGATGAAGAGTGAAATGAAGAATCTTCCCTTAGCATAGAAAATGGGTAAGGTGGTCGAGATGAAAAAAGTACAGAAACAAATAGCAACACTGTGAACACAGTAGCAACACACTGAAAACGCATAGAATTATAGGAAGAGGAAGAAATATTTACATGTATTATTCAACCTGCACATCAAAAATTACGACAAGCAGTAGAATCAGCAGGACTTACAATGTCGGAACACATCATTTGTGACCTTGTGGAAATTTTGAAGAAGAAGGAACCAGAAGTACGGGAGGAGACCACACAGATAGTTAAAATCTTCCAGGATTTTCAAAGTAAGGTCATCACAACAGATGTCTTAGACTAGTGCTGCTCAAGATGAGCCATATGTGAGTGTTATGGGCCTATTGGCCCTAGGAAAATATTGGCAGAATTCGTCTAGAATTTTTATCGGGAATATGAAGATTCAGGTTGCACAATAGACGAGTCAGTGACAGAAAGTGGAGCTATGACAGATGAAGCCGAGAAAGAGAAATTGTGACATAAGAAATTATGGGAGAGGAGTCTGTGATTGAAGATAACATCCTCGACTGAAGAGACAAACCACGATGGAAGGAACCATGAGATAAGAATATTACAACGATTGAAAAGGGAAGCTCGATGATCATGCGTAAGAATTCAGTTAGAATAGTGCATGCTTTGGGAATAAAGAATTTTTGTATTTATGGGTCAATAATGCCTACTCTCAGTGTAACTCAAGGTACAACAATATGAATGACATCATGTTGGCTAACAGAATAGAGTTGGTTTATTACGACATGTAAGAGCCTATAAAAGATAGAACCCAAGCTATGTGTGGATTGGTCTTTTGGTCTCTACCAGTTTTTGTCTTAGAAGAGTTGTAGAGTTGAAGAGTAGAAGAGTTGTAGAGAAGAGAGTTGATCCAGGATGTGTGTGGATAGATAGTAAAGTGACGGAGAGGAAACTTCAAAGTTATAAGACTATAGAGCATGAGAGGGGATAAGTTTGTATAAATTGTAGAGAAGACTTAGGAAAGAGTCTGCAAGTTGAGTGCACAGATGAAAGGTGCAATATATTTCTCATGCCAAATGAAGAGTGTCTTTGTGGTTTTTCCCATATGGTTTTCCACGTTAAATTTTGTCTTATTGTGTATTTTATGAATATGTTTATGTTGATTGAATGTATGATTTGACTAAGTAGGTTTGAATAGATTGACTAGCATTTGTTTATGAATTTGTTCTAAGATGCATGTGTCGCATTGTTGATAGATAGAATGTGTGCTAAATATTTACATTACGGTTGTAATCCTTAACGATTGAAAATTATAGTAATATATTGAATGAATGCACTAATAATATGAAATACACCCCACGACTTTGTTTGAGCAATCTAGTACCTGGGTCGAAGGAGAAAATGCCAACATCCTATTATTCTAGGAAGGCCTTGGATAGCAAAAACCAATGCCTACATTGTTTGTATAATAGGGGATATGATCATCATAATTAGCATGTACAAGAATAAGATAACTCTATATCCACCTTTAAATCCATTCATTTACATAGAATCAATCATGTATGTATAGTCGAGAAGCTACCAATTTCTATCAAACCATCCACCCAGTTCTTATCATAGATGCAATCCTTGCACTTAGAAATCCTGATAAAGAGACAATTCTATCTAATTTTCTATAGAACATCTACCCTAATCCTGAATTGATTAAATATATTTTATAGTAGGAGGAGAAGAAATTATTGGAGCCACAATATAACCAAAAAAACTTTGAAAAATATTATTTTTCCTTGACCAATAGTTTTCTATTGTCAAGGTAATTAATATTTTCCTAGGAAAAACTTTAAAAAACAACAAAAATATACATCATGATCAAGAATAGCACCTAATAAGGTTCCTCACTAAAAATAGTGCTTCTTTTGTTTGGAATTACACAGACATGTAAGGGGCACATCCAATTATATGCAAGCACCACATTTACATCAAGGAAAATGTTGTTCCTATCAAACATCCTCAAAGAAGGATGAATCCATATTTGAAATATATTGTCAAACAAGAATTAGAAAAATGGTTGGATGTTGGTTTTATCTACACCATATTTGACCGTGAATGGGTGTCTCCCTTAGTCATAGTCACAAAGAAATGAGTAACTAGAGAATTTGTGTTGACTATATAGATTTCAATAAAGCGACTAAAAAAGGTAATTTTCCACGGCCATTTATTTATCAAGTATTGGATACTTTATCTAGGAAAATATTCTTGTCTTTTCTAGATGGTTTTAGTGAGTAGAATCAATTCCAAATTCACCCATAGGATGAATACAAAACAAATTTTACTTGCCTCTAGGGTACTTTTTCTTACAACTTTCTTCCATTTGTCTTATACAATGCCCCTGCAACTTTTCATAGAGTTGTTATGAGCATTTTTCCAAATTTTGTACATGACAACATGGAAATCTACATGGATAGCTTCACACCTTATGGTGATATCTTCCAACATGATTTAGATAACTTGGATGTTGTCTTAAAAAAATGCATAGAGATGAAGTTGTGTTTAAGTAATCAAAAATGTGAAATGCTCATGAATGAAGGAATAGTCTTAAGTCTCCATGTGTCCTCTCAAGGCATAAGAGTTGGCCAATCCAAAATTGAAATCATCAAAAATCTAGCTCTAGCTCTAGGAAAAAAGGGATGAAAGAAGATTTCTTGGACATGTAAGCTATTAAAGAAGATTTATTAAATATTTCAGTAAGATAGTTGCACCCATGTTTTCTTTGTTAACCAAGGATGCAAAGTTTGTATGGACAAGGGAATGCATGACAACATTTGAAGGAATCAAACACAAGACAACAACATCACCTATGATATAGGGACCCGAATGAGGTATTTCATTCCATATGCATTCAGATGCCTCTGATAGAGCTATTGGGGTAGTGTTTTTCCAGCAAGAAAATAAATATCCATTTTCCATATACTACATCAAATAAAATTTGTTTGAGGTTGAAGTCAACTACACTAGTGTGACAAAAAAAGAGTTCCTAGTTGTGGTTTAATCTATCAACAAATTTAGGCATTACATTATAAGCTATTTATTGTATCTGCATACGAATCATTTAGCCATTAGGTATTTAATGAAAACCCCAAACACGAGTGGTACGATAATTACATGGTTGTAACTTCTATAATAATTTGACTTAACAAACCTTGACAAGCTAGGAAAGCATAATGTTGTTGCGGACTTTTATTTTCTAGACTTACCCATATTTTTTATAAGGAATCGGTTGATGATGATTTTCCATATGAACAAATTTCTTCTATGTCATTAAATACCCCATGGTTTGTTGACATAAAAACCTATCAAGAAAATGGAAAATTCCGTCAACATTTTAGTTACAAACAACATTGCAAAGTCATCGGGAAGAGTGTAACTTATGCTTGGATAAAAGGTTATATATTCAAACAAGGACCATATCAAATCTTGAGAAGATGTATGAGATAATATGAGGTGCATGGCATTCTACATGCATGCCACAATGAACCCTGTGGAGGAAACTATGCACCAAAACAATCAACATACAAAATTTTTCAAATATGCTACTATTGTCCCACACTCCACAAAGATATTGAACAATATGTCTCAAGTTGTGATGACTATCAAATAATGGGAAATCCTACAAAAACATATGAGGTGCCACTCCAACCTCAAGTATCATTTGAATCTTTTGACAAATGGGGCTTATATTTTGTCAGATGAATCAGTCCTCCCTCTAATAAAAAACACCACATTATGGTGTGCATTGATTATTTAAGAAACTGGAAAAGGTAAAAACACTCAAAGATGCAGATGAAACAAGTGTAGAAAAGTTATTGAATTAGAAAATTCATACTAGATTTGGAGTTCCAAGGCAGTTGTTCTTTGACGTAGGAGCTCAATTAACCTCAAACATGATTGAATACCTTATGAAGAGGAAGAATATCAAACATAGGAAATAATTTGCTTACCATCCCGAAGCAAATGGCAAGTTAGAGGTGACCAATAGATATCTTGAAAGGATACTTATAAAGATAGTCCAACTTCATAAAAAGTATTAGGCATATATGCTAAATGAATCTATTTGGGCATAAAACACAACTTGGAAGACTACCATGTGATTTACCCCCTATGAACTAGTCTATGGAAAGAAGGTTATGCTACCTATGGAATTTGAAATAAAGACACTAAGAATAGCTACAGACTTGAACCTACACTTTTAATCACCTCAAAAATAAAGGATACATCGTCTGAGTGTTCTAGATGAATATCAATGAGATATGTTATTTTATACTAAAGTAGTACAACATCAAAGGAAAAAATGGCATGATACATTTATCAAGACCAAAACCTTCAAAGAGAGAGATTGGGAACTCCTCTATGATTCAAGGTTTAAATACTTTAAAGGAAAATTGACAACAAGGTGGCTTGGACCGTATCATATTGATACGTGTTACGATAATAAATCAATTAAGATCATGACAATAGATGACACTCAAACACCTCTACTTGTTAATGGTCATCAACTGAAATTATATAAGAAGCTAGTTTCCAAGGGTGAGCTCACCCGGCAATTATACAAGAGACACTAGACTCTGATTGAGGAAAATAATGTCCTCATTCCTAGTTGAATCGCTATTATTTTCCTATAAAAAAATAGAAAAATAATAATCATGGTAGTAAGAACTTCCTTTAAAGTGATACCAATAGAAACTACTAGTGAATCAGCAATGGCACCAATAGGGCAGGTAAAAAACTAAAAATTATATTCTAATCATTTTGTTTATTTTGTAGGATATATAGACATTGACCACATCAAAGGAAAATGAGAAATGTACCACATCCTCTATGATAGTCATAAATTCTCCAACACACTACGAAATTCAAACAATCCAATATACATTCTCTTGATATTATGTTTTAGATGCTTTGTTTGACACATAAACTACATGGTCATATTCCAAAAACTATAGGGTTCCACATTCCATAAAACTTTATCACACCAACCATATTATTCTCATCTAATACAATATCCCATAGATCAAATACTTACCGATATCAAGGTATGTCATTAAGAATATGTACATGCTTACTACTTTCATTTTATTTATTCAAACTTGCATGAGAGATCACATAAAAATCACCATTTTAAATCATATGGTGTTGAGGTCAGAAACACTTTAGTTAGGGAGAATAATCACATGAAGGAGGACTCAAGAGAATACAAGTGTCAAATTGTGTTCATTTGCATGAATGATCAAGTGGTTGAAAGTAGTGAAACTCTAGTACAATATCCCACAGATCAAATCCTTACTGATATCAAGGTATGTCAATAAGAATAGGTACACACTTAGTACTTTCATTTTATTTATTTAAACTTTCATTAGAGATCACATAAAACTCACCAATTTAAATCATATAGCATTGAGTAAAATGCCACTTTAGTTAGGGGGAATAATCACATGAAGGAGGACTCAAGATAAGACAAGTGTCAAATTGTGTTCATTCACATGAATGGTCCAGTGGTTGAAGGTAGTGAAACTCAAATTAGTAAAATGTGCAATTATTAATGTGATTGGTGCGTCATCCAAAAGTACAAGATGGAGATCATTTCATATATTGTGGTAAAATATATAATCAGGGAAGCATGTATCCAATATGTGTGAATAATGATGGGGAATTAATACATGAACTCTAGCAATTCAAGTTTCAATTCAAGTTTCAATTCAAGTCATGAAGTATTTGTTCAAACAAAAACTCAAGTCTTGGGTGATATAACGAGGAGAAGAGCATACAAGTGACGAGAAAACTATAAAGAACCAACATAACTGGAGAGATTTCAAACAAATTTGTGCCTGAGCATACTTGAGTAAGGTCGAAAAACTACTCCTTTGATTTTTTTTCAAAAAATCCAAAGTTCAAAAGTTTCAAATTTAAGTCTTCAAGAATCCCCTTAAAAAAAAATAGCTTTCAATTAAAGACTACGTAGAGAGTTTTTTACTTGAAGGAAATTTTGAGAATTTGAACAGAAACCCAAAAAATGGCAATAGGATTCAAGAGAAGTGAACCCATAAATCATTCAAATCAATACTCAAACTTTGAAGTGATGGAAATTTTCCAAAATATTGGATCGATTTCTCTAAATTTGATGGGTATGATCATAATGTTGCACTAGAATTTGCCAGAAATATCAAGTAGTTGAAGGAGTATGATTTTGTTACAAGAGTAAAATGGGTAAAGGTTCTTCTAAATTAATCTACTTTAATCAATAGAACATGAATTCTAGGGGGGAAACACTAGAGTAAGGAAGAAATGGAATTAGCAAGTAAGGAAAAGTAGGAGTTTTTCAAGAGCCATGAACGATATGAGGAAGATAAGAATGGGGTAAAAAGAGACATGTTGGAAAGGTTGTGTGATGATGTTGCATCATTCATCTTGAAATGTATCACTTGTACATGAATAATTATTCAAGTTCATTCCTATCATTTTAAAATTTTGAACTTATTGAGAAATCTCTCCCATCAACTACCTGAATAAAATATTAGCATTCCTTACTTTTTATTGTAGTCTCTCGGAGAGATGAGCCTAAAGGTCCAACAAGGAAAAGAAGGCATGTTGTATAACCATTTTCTGATTAAAATGACTGTATGGAAGGATATTGAGACCCATATTTCTCAATTATCATGGAAGGAGTTCATTAACATAGTTGAAAAATATGTACAAGCAATGAAAGGAACCCCTGGGATTGAACCTCTAGATGCATTTGAAAAGAAGAAAAAGGTGATTCTAGATTTAAGGTCCTCTATAACAACTAGGTACCAGAATAAAATCAATATGGGAGAATAAGGAGACAAGATAATCATAGATACCCTCATTAAGATGAAAACACATGGCCCCATTCACTCCAAAGAAGAAATACAAATACCCCTTCTAGGGATTACAAGTTCAAGCAACTAGGAAGAATATTAAAGGTGGAATCGTAGTCTTCTAAGAGACAACATAGTGAAATCAAAGCTAAAAATGAGGAGGATGAAGCCAATTCTATGAAATAGAACCCTACTTAACTCGACAATGAAAACCCTATAGACCATGGGTCAAGTCTATCAAACAGAACAAAGGAATAATTAACACAAGAAAAGGACTTGCAATAGTAGAATTGGACAAAGCCAAGTAGGACTTATCATAATGGAAAGTAATGGCCCAATCCAAATCATTCATTAAATAGGTTTACAAATATGCATCATTTCACGAGGTATTCATGACTACATGAGAAACTAAAAATTCTCAAAATGTAGAATTTTGACAAAAAAAAATGTATCAAATTAAAGAATAAGGAGCTAAAGTAAGAATTGCAAGATCACAAAAAATAGTTACCAGAAAAAATCAGAAGATAGATTCCCTAGAAGGAAATGGTAAATTTAACCCAACCTTATGACTAAATGATCACTTATACACCTCGTTCCAATGTTTACATAGTATTCTTACAGGAAAAATGGTGCATATTCCAGCTACAAAGATTAAAAAATCAATTAACATGTGACATCACCACACCCAGGCAATTTTTGGATATATTCCAAGACAACAATAGGAACAAAAAAGATATTGTATGTGAGTTCTACATGCACAATTATGTATTGACTCATCCCTACAAATGGTCTCCAAACCCATACGTAAGAAACATGATGTTGAGATATTTATTTTATTGGATGTACAATCAACTCAAAAGGGAGAAAGAGATGTACATTTACCAATCAGAGGAGTGGAGAAATGGACTTTGGATTAATAGATAATAAGTTGCAAGCCCTGAAGTAGTTATCCAAGCTCACGTCACCTTGAATTCTGATGAGGAATTAATCCCAATCCTGTCGAAAAAATAGCAAGGGGATAAATCCCATTTTGATAAAACACAATAAGAAGTAAAGGATGAGGTTATACAAGAATCAATGGATAGTTGGAATAGATTTTCACTTGAGTTAAAAGGAAAGGATCAACACTCCCCTATTGGCCTCTAACTTGACTTATTCAGAGCCCAATAATATAAAGAAATTCTTCAAAGGAAAAAAATAGGATGGATAGGGATAAATTTCACTCCTACTTTGTTGCTTCCCCTCGGCAATAATTAGAATATATATGAGAATGAAGAAAGGAAGAGATGGGAATAGGAAGAACATAGTTCAGGTTACTACAATAATGGGAATTCCACAAGAATCGTTTCCTATGATGGAAGGGAGGTATATGCAAATCAAACAGGACCCCAAACTCCAAAAAATAAGTAAATACCATCCTCTTTTTTGTTGCACAAGGGTGTGTACCCCTCCAATTAGGGGAATGATGAGCTTCGCTTTTGGTAGGTAATTAGCCCAATTTTACACCTTCTCAAAAGCAAAATGGGGAATCGTGAGGCTTAAGATGGTCACCCATATGAATAAACTGAGTGACAAATAATCCTTAGATTGCTATCATGCATGTTCAATGAGTATAGTTCTAGTGGTCAAGTGAAGTACTTATTATTGTTTGGCATTCTTTGATTTTCATTTAAATTAATCTAACTCATCTATACTAGAAGTTATAAACTAGTGCGGGAAATAAGAAACACTCAAAGAACAGAGACTACTAATCAAATATGAAGTATTGGTATAGAAGGTTAACTATATTGTCCAATGTTGGTGATCTAAGGATGTCCCCATGCATAGATAAACTCCAAGTGAAAGTACCACACAACAAGTGATCATCTAAATCACTTTCTTGTTAACTAATCCAAAACAAGAACACTCTAATGAACTAGAAAGTGTGGTGAAAATGGTGCAGAAATCGTCAAACAAAATAGTAGACATGGAAAAGGATAAGGTAACTAGTTTGTATAGAAATCCATTCAACCTTATTCAAATTTACATTGGTAGAAAACTATAGATCTGCCTCTACTTTCTTGGCCTTCATAGTTTTCTACCAAAGTAACTTTGAATAAGGTTGAATGGATTTCTATACGAACTAGTTCCCTTATCCTTTTCCATGTCTACTATTTTGTTTGACAATTTCTGCACCATTTTCACCACACTTTCTAGTTTATTAGAGTGTTCATTTTCCCTAAGCCCCAAGAAGAACTATTGGGCCATGCTTTTCTATACTATCCAGATCTATAGTTTTCTACCAATGTAAATTTGAATAAGGATGAATGGATTTCTATACGAACTAGTTCCCTTATCCTTTTCCATGTATACTATTTTGTTTGACAAATTATGCACCATTTTCACCACACTTTCTAGTTCATTAGAGTTTTCTTCTTTGGGCTTAGTTAAAAGGAAAGTGATCACCTAAATTTCCTCAGAAGGTTCATCTTCCCTCATCCCCAAGAATAACTAATGGACCATGCTTTTCTATAATTTCCTCAGAAGGTTCATCTTCCCTAAGCCCCAAGAAGAACTAATGGACCATGCTTTGCTATACTATCCAGATATGCCTCTAATTTCTTGGCCTCTTCATAGTTTTATACCAATGTAACTTTGAATAAGGTTGAATGGATTTCTATATGAACTAGTTCCCTTATCCTTTTCCATGTCTACTATTTTGTTTGACAATTTCTGCACCATTTTCACCACACTTTCTAGTTCATTAGATTGTTCTTCTTTGGGATTAGTTAACAACAAAGGCCTTTTTCTTGTGGTATGTTTCAATTCAGGTTCTGGAGTATACTTTTCTATACTATCCATATATTCCTCTACTTTCTTGGCCTCTTCATAGTTTTCTACCAATGTAAATTTGAGTAAGGTTGAATGGATTTCTATACAAACTAGTTCCCTTATCCTTTTCCATGTCTACTATTTTGTTTGAAAATTTCTGCACCATTTTCACCCCACTTTCTAGTTCATTAGAGTGTTCTTGTTTGGGCTTAGTTAACATGAAAGTGATCACCTAAATTTCCTTAGAAGGTTCATCTTCCATAAGCCCCAAAGTAGGTGCCCAATCCCATAATACCATAGTGGTTTCTTCGTTTGTTTGTTCTAGATCATTAGTTTGGGTTTGCTCTTCTTCAATATCCTCTAGCTGGGTATATAACCATTGGTTCATAACTTGATTCATTGAATTGATCCATTGCATACAAATTTTCTCAGAATGAGGTTCTTGGTGAAAAGTGCAGAAGTGATCCATGCCTACTTCATTACAATTTAAAACATAAGAATTATGCATGGGTAGTTGGGATTTTCTAATCTCTTCCCTTTTTTGAAATAAGGGTTGAATGGCTTTCTATACAAACTAGTTCCCTTATCCTTTTCCATGTCTACTATTTTGTTTGACAATTTCTGCACCATTTTCACCACACTTTCTAGTTCATTAGAGTGTTCTTCTTTGGGATTAGTTAACAGTAAAGGCCTTTTGGTTGTGGTATGTTTCAATTCAGGTTCTGGAGTATGCTTTGCTATACTATCCAGATCTGCCTCTACTTTCTTGGTCTCTTCATAGTTTTCTACCAATGTAACTTTGAATAAGGTTGAATGGATTTCTATACGAACTAGTTCCCTTATCCTTTTCCATTTCTCCTATTTTGTTTGACAATCTCTGCACCATTTTCGCCACACTTTCTAGTTCATTAGAGTGTTCTTCTTTGGGCTTAGTTAACAACAAAGGAATTTTTCTTGTGGTATGTTTCAATTCAGGTTCTGGAGTATGCTTTGCTATACTATCCATATCTGCCTCTACTTTCTTGGCCTCTTCATAGTTTTCTACCAATCTAAAATACCTATAAACTAGTGCAAGAAATAAGAAAGAGTCAAACAATAGAGACTACTAATCAAATAAGAAGTATTGGCATGGAAGGTTAATTGTATTACCCAATATCGGTGATCTAAGGATGTCCCCATGCATAGCTAAACTCCAAGTGAAAGTACCACACAACAAGTGATCACCTAAATTTCAGGATCGTGATTTTTTATGATTTCTCCTCAATCATAGAGGTGAGTTTCACAATGAAGTTTTGATTTATTTTTGTATAAATTAAAGTTGAAGCGTATAAAATAATTTTATTTTGGATTGTACACTACTTGCAAAATTACTTTGGTACACAATTTTCATTATGAAACCTTTTATTTGATTAATGGAAAAGAAGAATTTATCCTATATTTTGAGAAACTAGAGTTTTTGTTGGGTTCTTGTATCTGTCTTGGGGAGGCCTACCTCAAGGGGATACAAGGATATTATCATTATTTCATGTGTTTGGATTGAGTATATTTAGTTTAAATTGCAGTTTCCTTGTGCATTTTATTTCTCTGTTCGTCCTGTAGTTTCCTGTAATGTTCCTATAGTTTTCTTGTTACACATTTTGTCATATAGTTTTAGCATTTATTTATATCCATTCAAAAATGTTCAATTCTAGTTGTTAGCACCATTTCTGGGCTAAGTAATTTGTAAGGGATTTGGCCAATAATGGTGGAATAAGGTTTGTAAATTTTCATATTATATGACCTTAAAAATTGTTGATGAGGATCTGCAGGTGTTTGAAGGGACATTCCTAGGTTAAGAATGCAAAATACTTAAAGTAATTGTGATTTTTCGACCTTGAAATGTATGTAAATGAAGAAATCCACCCTTAGCTGAATGTTGATAGGAAATGGACGGCCTAGATGCACAATGCACAAGATCAAAGGCTACAAATCATTTCTTCCCAAGGAAAATTAAGGGCAGAAGAGCGGAAGGGGCCAAAATTTGGTCATAAAGTTGGTATTTCCGCCTTCCATTTTTTGCTAGAGGCGAAAAAGGAAAAGCCAAAAATCATTGTCATGAAAGTTGGAAGATATGCCTTTTGATCTCCACTAAAGGTGCAAGTAGAAACATGAGAGAGGAATATACAAAGGTTTGGTCGTAAAGAATTATAAATTTCGTCTTCCGCTTTCTACAATCTGAGATCCGACGGTCCAGAAAGCTCCGGCCCAAGATCAACGATGTGGAAGGGTGCAAAGGGAGAAAAGCAGAAACATAAAGTTTTTGGATATAAAGGGTTGAAATTCCACTTTCCTTGATCCGTAAGATCGATGGTTAAGAGAGCTCCTGCCCAAGATCAACGGTCGAGAGAGCTTCCACCCAAGATCAATGGTTCGGAAAGGAGGAGAAAGGAGAAAATTAGAAACATAAGAATTTGGTCGTAAAATGCAGAGATCCCACTTTTTTATTTCTTCCCTCCGCGGCTTGATCTCAGATCAACGGCTGAAAATGAATCCTACAGAGATCGATGGTGCAGAAGAAGGGAACATGTGCACTAGTTAACTAGACTTCCCAGTATGCAGAACTTCATATACCCTGCAGCTTTCAACGGCTTAAATCAACGAATGATGAAGATCTGTAGTGCAAATTCATTCCGTCGATCTAACTTGCACGAAGAAAATAACTTTCCAAATTTTCGGAATCGGTTAAATTCTTGTATTTTTCAATGGCCAGGATTGATGGTAGTGTAGATCAATGGCAGAGGTGAATTCTGTTGATCTAACATGCTTGTGGAAAATTGCTTTTCAAATTTCGGAATGGATTAAAGATCGACATATTTCGACGATTGAGATTATAAGAAGATCAGATCTACGATCATGGTAGATTCCACTGATCCAACTAGCACAGATAAATCAACCTTTCATATCTATGAAATCTTAAAGAGCCACATCATTTAACAGTTGGGATTTAAGTAGGTAAATATCAACGGTCCAGAAGCATTTTCGCAGGTGAAGATGCAGGCATGAAGGAAACCGTTGTAGAACGTCGAAGGAGGTTCTAAGACATTGTTTTCACCCAACACACATGGGTTCTAGGTGTTTAATTCTCCATTTTGGTCCATCATGCGCATCCCAACATGTTTTCTTGTTTTGTTAATGTTCATGGTGAATCTGCCAAATCAGACGTTGTCAGGATTGATCCCCAATTTTGTAACTTATTTTAGGTTTTCCAGGTTGGTCTCGGGAGCCTGTTAACACTATAAATATACCCTCAATAGAGGAAGACAAAGGTCGGAACCCATAAGTTTCATGGTTATGTAAATTGATATTTTCCCTTAATAAAATGGTAGAGTTGAATGCAGGCCCATTGCTGCAAAGATTCTTGTGTATGTTGTAGTTACAGTCTGTACTTACCTTTATTATGTGCATGTCTTCCGGTTAAACTTACCATTATGTTTTCTTCCATATATGGAACTAGTTTGTAATAGCTCATAATTCATATAGGTTTATGCTTTGGCTATTGTTGCATATATCCACAAACCCCTTCAACCAAAGTTGATGCAGAATTCAACTCTTGATGCTCTATGTTAATGGAATGTCATCCTTCCTTCTTTATCACTAGAAAAACTACTATTTGACTATAATTGAATGCTACCTTTCCTTTGTAGAATTTCCCCTACAAACAGTTCTGCAATTCATGAATGTGTTGACTCCATATCCCAATGTATGCTTGCTTTGTTTCAACCACCCACACAACTTAATTTTATTTTGTTTATGTATATGGCTTTGTTAAAAATATGCGGGAGATCCCTCTCTAGAAAGTAAGAATCCAACTCCCTTTATTAAATTGGTTATGTTGTTACCTTGGGATTCACTCTCCAAAACCTAAGGTGCAATTCTGAGTGTTAACAAATTGGCGCCATTATCGGGGATGAAAGTGCAAATCAGCCCTGGGAAAAATGACAAAGATTCCAAGAAGAAAGGGTTTATGTGGGAAAATAGAGACTCCTACATTTGAAAAAGGTTGTATAATTTTCCCTGGTGACTCCACTAAAAGATTCTGGAAGGTGACTCCACTCGGGTGACCAGCAGCCAGAAAGACCGATACAAAGAGGAGGGTTCAAATCTTACCTAAGTATGACAACTGAGTTTTAGATCTGATTGTTGATGGTGAAAAATGGTCAAACATCAAGAAGTTTGTGCCTCTTTCACCTAGTGACTCCATCTTCAAAGAATCCTATCTGAAAAATGTTCTATGGTAGCTCCAATGTAAAAGGAGTTGATTCAGTTTCTCCATCGTCAAGATGAGTTCTCGAGATGCAAGGTATGCTCCTATGAAGATTGTTTCCATTCTTGGTTATCCCAATCGAATACCTAAGATAGACTGGCTAACATATCTTTCAATATTCAAAGATCAAAATAATGATGATGTTGGCATTCATTTGTTTAGATTTCATAAGCATATACATAAGCTGGGAGTTGAATTGCATGAGGATTCTTTAATGAAAATGTTCATGGATAGTTTAAAATAAAATGCAAGGCCATGGTATGATGGATTACCATCAGTAATTTTACCCTCCCTTAAATACTTTCATACAGTATTTCATGAACATTTCAATTCTCTGTTGTCAATTCAAGATTGGTGCACACACAATAAAGAGTTCATTGAAAATGTGAAAGACACATGTGGTGATGATTAGTATATGGATTAAGAGGTTTTAGAGATCTTACATGAATGCTCAGCTCAAAAATAAATACAAACCAATTTCCATGATATTCAAGAAAATTCCTAGCAGTTGGTAATGTCTTCCTTGACTGAAGTTAACATAAGCCAAAACTCTAATTCCACCAGCTATTTTTCTTTCCCTGAAACTGGTGATAGTTTGCAGCATTATTTTTTATATTTGTGTGACCAAGAAAGAAGTTGGGACTATAAATCAAATCCTTCCTCATATAATTCTACTCTTGAAATTTTTCCACAAAAGGAGGATGCCCTTGTTCAAGTAGAAATCCCTCTTTTGCAGCAACAATTTCTTTAAAGACCAGCTGTAGATTTTGTAAGTTCAGGGCCTGTTAAGGAAGAAAGTTCCATTTCAATCCAAGGTCAAAGGGCTGAAAACAGAGAATATAGTGAGTGTGTTGAACGTGACAGTTTTCCTTTGTGGTATGTTTCATTTGAATTGATGAGGTGTCTACATAAAATATCTAAGCAAGATCAAAAACTTGAAGATATGCCATTTGCAGAAAAAGATAATGAAAAAGGTCAAATAGTCACACCATCAATATCATCCTATGGAAGAAACATCAGTTTTCCATGAAGGGTTAAATCACAAAGAAAAAGATGAGAAGGGTGAACAGCTAGAATATGCTCTGCATTCCAACCTTTCTTTTAATGAGCCAGAAGATCATCAGCTCAGTGGTATACATGAAGAGAGTCATCCAAATTTGCTTTATGAAGAATGCAATGAACATGTTGAAAATTATGTTAGTGATTTTTTTAATAAATACTTCAGCATGCCTATATATGATGATGACTGCTTGAATAATGCACCTGAAGAACAGAATGATATTTATTTTGAAATGCATGAGAGGAATCAAGTTACTAATTCAGAAATTTTGAATGAAGTTGTTGATATCTCATTTGAAAATTGTAATAAGAATTTCCTTCATGGTTCTTTTAAAGATCAGTTTGACAGGGTGCTGGAGGAGTTGCAGTTGGAGTAGTTATGTCACGGAAAACAAATAATAGAAAATTTGGTAGGTTATCATGATCCAGTGGAAGAATACATGGAGAAGCTTTGCAGTGGTAATGGTCGGTTATGTATTTAAAGTAAAGATCAATTTCTTTATCATAAAATTTTTCCATTAAGTATGTCATCGCTATTTATAATCAAGCATAAGGAGAAAGTTTGCTTACGAGATCATTTGCTTGATAGGCTTCACTGGAAGTCAAAAATCACTTGACTGGGAACTGATGCTCAGTAAGTAGGGTAGGTAGGTATGAATAAGCTCGACATGGCGAGCATTTCTTTCAGTAATTTTCAGTTTGTTTCAGCATCAGTTTAGTTTTTTGTTTTCCGAAGCATGTGGGGGATTTCAGGAAAAGGTTGGGAGCCACCCAATGGACTTGGCACCTAGTCTACGAGATTCTTTGCTACCTCACAGGGAGGATAAAATCCCCAAGTTGGAGCCAGTTGTTCGCACCATTTATGGTCTAAGTAATTGGTAAGGGATTTGGCCAATAATGGTGAAATAAGGTTTGTAAAATTTCATATCATATGACCTTAAAGTTTGTTGATTGGGATCTGCAAGTGTTTTAAGGGACATTTCTAAGTTAAGAATGCAAAATACTTAAAGTAATTCTGATTTTCGACCTTAAAATGCATGTAAATGAATAAATCTGCCCTTAGCTGAATGTTGACAGGAAATGAACTTCCTGGATGCGCGGCGCACAAGATCAAAGGATACAAATCATTTCCACCCAAGGAAAATCCAGGGAGAAAGATTATAAAGGGCCAAAATTTGGTCATACAGTTGGTATTTCCACCTTTCGTTTTCTACTAAAGGAGGAAGCAGAAAAGGAAAAATCATTGTCACAAAATTTGGAAGATCCGCTTTCTGCTTTCCGCTAAAGGCGGAAGAAAAAAGGCGGAAGCAAAAAGAAGGGAGCGGAAGATACAAAGGTTTGGTCGTAAAGAGTTAGAACTTCCATCTTCTACTTTCTGCAGTCTAATATTTGACGGTCCAAAAAGATCCCACCCAAGATCAACGGTGTAGAAATACGCAAAGGGAGGAAAGAGAAAACACAAAGTTTCCAGGTATAAAGGGCTGAACTTCCGCTTTCCACGATCCGCAAGATCGACGGTTAGGAGAGCTTCCACCCAAGATCAACGGTTCAGAAAGGAGGAGAAAGGAAGAGATAGAAAACATAATAATTTGGTCGTAAAATGTATAGATATCGCTTTCCGATTTTCGCCCTTCGCAGCTTTATCTCAGATCAATGGCTGAAAATGAATACTGCAAATATCGACGGTGTGAAAGAAGGGAAAATGTGCACTGGTTAACTAGACGTCCCGGTATGCGGAACTTGGTATATCCTGCAACTTTAAATGGCTCAGATCAACGAATGATGAATATCTACGGTGCAAATTAATTCCGTCGATCTAACTTGCATGAAGAAAATAACTTTCCATATTTGTGGAAACGATTAAATGCCTGCATGTTTCAATGGCCAGGATTGATGGTGGTGTAGATCAATGGCGGAGGTGAATTCCACTGATCTAACATGCGCGTGGAAAATTACTTTTCAAATTTGTGGAATGGCTTAAATATCGGTATATTTCGATGGTTGAGATTTAAAGAAGATCAGATCTACGGTCGCGGTAGATTTTGGTGATCCAACTAGCACAGATAAATCAACCTTTCAGATATGTGAAATCTTAAAGAGACACATCATTAAATGGTCAGGATTTAAGCAGGTAAAGATCAATGGTTTGGAAGCTTTTTCGTAGGTGAAGATGCATGCATGAAGGAAATCGTTGTAGAACGTCGAAGGAGATTCTAAGCCATTGTTTTCACATAGCAGGCGTGGGTTCCGTGTGTTTAATTCTCCATTTTGGTCCATCATGCGCATCCCATCATGTTTTCATGTTTTGTTAATGATCATGGTGAATCTTCCAGATAAGAAGTTGTTAGGATTGATCCTTGATTTTGTAATTGGTTTTAGGTTTTCAAGGTTGATCTCAGGAGCCTGTTAACACTATAAATATACCCTCAATAGAGCAAGACAGAGGTTGGAACCCATAAGGTTCTTGGTTATGTAAATTGATATTTTCCCTTAATAAAATGACATATCTGAATGCAGGCCCGTTGCTGCAAAGATTCATGTGTATGTCCCAGTTATAGTCTGTACTTTCCTTTCTTATGTCCATGTCTTCTAGTTAAACTTGGCATTATGTTTTCTTCCATATATGGAACTAGTGTGTAATAGCTCAGAATTCATATAGTTTTATTCTCTGGCTATTGTTGCAGATATCCACAAACCCCTTCAACCAAAGTTGATGCAGAATTCATCTCTTGATGCTCTATGTTAACGGACTTTCATCCTTCCTTCTTTATCACCGGACAAACTGCTATTTGACTATAACTGAGTGCTACCTTTCCTTTGTATAATTTCCCCTGCAAACTGTTTTGTAATTCATGAATGTGTTGAATCCATACCCGAATGTATGTTTTCTTTCTTTCAACCACCCACACATCTAAATTTTAATTTGTTTATGTATCTGGCCCTGTTAAAAATCTACGAGAGATCCCTCTTTAGAAAGGAAGAAGCCAACTCCCTTTCTTAAATTGGTTCTGTTGTTACCTTGGGATTCACCCTCCACAACCTAGGGTGCGATTCTGAGTGCTAACAAGGTTAATAGCAATATTTTTCTTCCCTTTTTTGTAAAAAGGGTTGAATGCATTTCTATACAAACTAGTTCCCTTATCCTTTTCCATGTCTACTATTTTGTTTGACAATTTCTACACCATTTTCACCACACTTTCTAGTTCAATAGAGTGTTCTTATTTGGGATTAGTTAACAGCAAAGGCCTTTTGCTTGTGCTATGTTTCAATTCAGATTCTGGAGTATGCTTTGCTATAATATCCAGATCTACCTCTACTTTCTCTGCCTCTTCATAGTTTTCTACCAATATAAAATACCTATAAACTAGTGCAGGAAATAAGAAAGAGTCAAACAACAGAGACTACTGATCAAATAGGAAGTATTGGCATAGAATGTTAACTATATTATCCAATATCGGTGATCTAAGGATCTCCCCATGCATAGCTAAACTCCAAGTGAAAGTACCACACAACAAGTGATCACCTAAATTTCAGGATCGTGAATTTTTATGATTTCTCCTCAATCATAGAGTTGAGATTCACAATGAAGTTTTCATTTATTTTTGTATAAATTAAAGTTGAAGGGTATAAAATAATTTTATTTTGTATTATACACTACTTGCAACATTAATTTGGTACACAATTTTCATTATGAAACCTTTTATTTGATTAATGGAAAAGAAGCATTTATCTTATATTTTGAGAAACTAGAGTTTTTGTTAGGTTCTTGTATATGTCTTGGGGAGGCCTGCCTCAAGGGGATACAAGGATCTTATCATTATTTCATGTGTTTGGATTGAGTAGATTTAGTTTACATTGTAGTTTCCTTGTGCATTTTATTTCTATGTTCTTCCTGTAGTTTCCTGCAATGTTCCTATAGTTTTCTTGTTACACATTTTTGTCATATAGTTTTAGCATTTATTTCCTATCCATTCAAAAACGTTCAATTCTAGTTACTTCAGTTCTTACAATTTATGTTTAATATAATTTAATATTTTTTTATGCTCATACAAAGGTTGGTTGATCCATATAGTACTTGGATCATTTTATGAATATGGACCTCAAAACTATTTCTTTAACATAAATTCTAAAAGTATGTATACATTGACTAGCCAGTTATAACTCTCTAGCTCTTCATCTTGAGGGTGACATTGAGACTCACTTGCCTAAGGAAGAATAGGAATACGTATGAAAAGATTGAATCTAAAACACTCTGTCTTTAAGCAAGTCATTCATTTTTCATAATAAGAATTAGTTCTTGGTTAAATTATTGCTTTGCTTTTGTTGTTTCCCAATAGTTAGTTCTTCTTATAAGTTGCATACAATTTTCACAATAACTATGAAGTTTGTATATTCCTCGGGTTCATAAATTAAAGTTAAAATTCATGATTTCAACATTTTTTGTTGATAATATATGACCCACCAAGTTGTTTCAAAAAGATTGGATTGTTTCCTAACCTCATAACATATTTTATTTGTTGGAAACATAAGTTCTTGGGAAACCTCACCTTGTCGGTCTGAGGGAGTCGATCAATTGACTATTCTTTGAGTTGGTCATATCCACTGAGCATTCCAGATCTATCTTCTATGGAAATTTATGGTCAGTTTGAGTTATGTGGTCCCATTATTGTTGGTATGGATATCTACCCAAACCTATTTATAGAGGGTACACTTGGATTGATATATCACTATAATTCAACACATATCAGTGTGATGTGAATCATTATCTCTTTAAGATTTGTTCACTATTCTTAATCGCTGAAGGTTTATTTTGACACCACCATTGTGCTCTTCGAATATCAATTATTCACTTCTACTCTTTTCTTCATGTTCCAACATGGTATCATAGTTATTTGGTTAGTGATTAATGGTTTTGCATAAGTGCGAGAGTTCTAATGGAACTTGTGGTTTAATAAGCTACTATGAAATTATGGATTGTGAGTATGATTCATTTTTGGGGGCATAACCATTGATTTGATCGAAGCATTGTTTTTGGATTGGGTTTATTAGCTTATTTACCCTACTTATAACGTTTTTTTAGGCATATCAACTAAGTGTTGATATGGTTGTCTGGATATACCCATGTTGATTAACACTAAGTAGTGATTCAATGACCCGATATTAAAGGGATTTTTATGGATTCAAACATCAAATTCAAGTGGTGTTTTCTCTAGTTCCTTAATGCAATATGGAGTCATCATACTTGTCTTTTGTTACAAAAATTGGATTGCAGAGCAATAACAATTAAACAGTTAAACAAGATGAAAATATTAAACACATTACAAGAGAGACACAAATATAACGTGGTTCACCCAATATGGGATACATCCACATAGAAATTGATAGTCCTGTATTATTATACCATCCAACAAAATGAAGGGATACAACCTACAACGACCCCACTGCACTCCCTCTTCACTCCCTCACAGTCTCTCTCACATAACCACAGAGATTTTTTTACAATGCTACAATACAATACACATCAATATTACAGTGCTTTCCTTTTATAGGGGAATTTCCATGGGAAAATACCATGGGTCACCCAATACCATGGGCCCATAAATTGTTGGCCAACAAACATCCCAAAAAAATTCTTTCGAGGGATTCGCCCCTGAACCCCCTTTTTCAGGGAACTTCCCCCCATCCCCCCACCCACACCCCCCTGTTGGGATGAGTGTACAGTAAAATTGAGGTACAAACACAGCTAAACAATAACATCTCTAAATCTAGGATATCGAGCTCAACAACCAACAATCTCCCACTTGAAGACTGATCAAAACAACTCCATCGTTGTTGCACTTGTTGGACTATGCTATAAGCCTTGGACCTGGGAAATTTCTCATCTTCACCTTCATGCTTGAAGGCCAACATAAACCAATAAAGAAATCAATTTATCTCTAGTTACTACCTTTGTCAACATGGTTGCATGATTCTTTATAGTATGTATCTTTTCCAACTTTAACAGTTCATCTTCCAGAACATATCTTATGAAATGGTACTTGATTTGTATATGTTTAGTCTTCGAATGAAAGGTTGAGTTCTTTGCAATATGAATGGAACTCTGGCTATCATTGTACAACATGTTATTCTCCTGCTTCTTACCCAACTCCATGAACCTCTACAACCAAATCATCTCTTTACTAGCCTATGTTGCAGCAACATACTCTGCTTTCATTGTTGAAAGTGCAACAACTTTATGTAGTTTCGAAATACAACTCACTATTGTTCCACCTATGATTAAAACATACCTTTTGGTTCTCCTCTTGTCATATTTATCACCTTCCATATTTGCATCAATATATCTCTATAGAACAGGTCTGAATTTCCAAAATAGAATTCATGAGAAATGGTACCTCTCAAATACCTGAGAATCCGTTGTACTACCTTCCAATGCTCATTACCAAGATTTTTCATATACCTACTCACAACTCCCACTGCATGTGCAATATATGGTCTTGTGTACACCATGGCATACATCAAGCTGCCAACTATTGATGAATAGGGAACCTTGGACATGTAGTTTATCTTGTCTTGTGTCTTAGTAGTCATCTCCTTACTTAGTTTGAAATGGTTGGCCAAAGGTGTACTAACTGGTTTTGCGTTATGCATTCTAAACCTCTCCAACACCTTTTCTATGTACTCGCCTTGAAACAATGTCATTTTTTTTATTTTTCATGTCTGTTTCTATTCTCGTACCAAGGATTTTCTTTGTAGGACCCAAATCCTTCATCGCAAATGATTTAGATAGTTTCCTTTTGAGCACTCATTTGATAGATTCCTTTTGAGCACATTTAAACCCTGCATGTTAGACCCTCCAATAAGCATGGCATCCACATATAATAACAAGATAATATATCTTCCATTATCTAGCCTCTTGAAATAAACACAGTGGTCAAAATGGCATCTACTATAACCCTGTTCTATCATAAAATTATCAAATTTGAAATACCATTGCCTTGGATCTTGTTGCATGCCATACAAGCTCTTCTTCAACTTATAAACCAAATTATCCTTCCCTTTGACCTCATACCCCTGTGGATGCTGCATATAAATATATTCCTCTAAATCCCCATGGAGAAAGGTTGTGTCTACATATAACTGTTCAAGATGCAAATCTTATACTACCATTAGACTTAAAATAGTCCTAATTGAAGTCATTTTAGCAATAGTAGAAAATATTTCATCAAAGTATACAACTTTATTTTGTGCAAACCCATTTACAACAAGTCTAGCCTTGTACCTCTTGTTGCCTCCATCTTCTTCCTTCAACCTATAAACCCATTTATTCTGTAATGCTCTTTTTCCTGCATGAAACTCAGCCAAATCCCAAGTCTGGTTTCTTTCCAATGAGTCCATCTCCTCATTCATTCCATGATCCCACTTCTTTCCAATTTATACTTGCATTGCCTCTTCATAACATTCTATTTCACTAGAATCAGTCATCAATAAATAATACATTGAAGGAGAGAATCATCCAGGGGTCTACTTAACCTGGTAGATCTTCTTACATTTGCAATATTTTGAGGTACATGTTGCTACTCTTGATTTTCTGGTGCCTTTGGAACTTCGTTTTCTTTGATTTCATCAAGAACTGTGTACTCTATATTTTTATTTTTATCTTTCCTTCCCTGCAACTGATCTTTGTACATAACCTTTTCATTGAATACTACATATCTACTCATAATGATTTTGTGATTTTCATAATCCCATAAGAGATAACCAAAATCATCAACCTTGTATCCAATAAAGGTACATTTCTTGGATTTGGCCTCAATCTTTGTTCTATTTTATTTAACAATATGAGCAAATGCTTGACAACCAAAAGTTCTAAAAAATGACTAGTTTACCTTTTTACCTATACATGCCTCCTCTGGAATTCCATCATCCAAAGCGCTTGAAGGCCCTCTATTTATTAAATAAATAGTGGTATCTATAACATCGTCCCAAAATTGTAAGGGAAAACCTCCATGCAATCTCATACACCTTGCACACTCCATGATCGTCCTATTCATCCTTTTTGACACACCATTTTCTTGTGGTGTTCCTGGGGCTGTCTTCTCTCTGCAAATCCCATTGTATGAACAATAACTATCAAACTCCTTGTTGGATTATTCACCTCCATTATCAGATCTGAGACACTTCAATCTTTTCCCTATCTCGTTCTCAACTAAATATTTCCACTTCTTAAAAGTAGCAAACGCATCATATTTCTGTCTAATGCAATAAACCCAAGTTTTTCTAGTTGCATCATCAATAAAAGTAACATAATAATGAAAGCCACCTAGATATTGTACCTGAGTTGGTCTCCATACATCCGTATGCACAAGCTCTAACTTTTCACTCTTTTTCTTTTTCCCAACCCTGAGAAAACTAACTCTCTTTTGTTTTCCATAAACACAATTTTCACAGAATTCCAAAGTTGCCTACTTCATATTTGGAAGCAATTTCCTTGAGTGAAGAATATGCATCCCCTTCTCACTCATGTGGACAAGCCTATGCTGCCACAATGTTGCACATGTTTCTATGGAAGCTACAGAGATAGAATAATTAGTATTTTGAGGACATAAATACAATGTACCTATCATGTCTCATTTTTCTATTACCGATGCTCCTTTAGTGATCTTCCCCCACATTTTTCCAAACATAGTCAAACAACCGTTATCTCCCAACTTCCCTATTGAGATCATATTTCTTTTCATAGCAGGAATAGGCCTTACATATTTTAGCATCCATTAATTTCCATTATTTAACTGAATATGTACCTTACCCATTCCAACAATTTTACATGGTTCATCATCCCCCAATAAAACATATCCAAAATCACCTAGAACATAATCATGAAATAATTTCCTATGGGGTGTAGCATTACATGAATCCCTTGAATCTACTACCCAATATTCACTAGTATTATCTAATGAAAGAATCAAATCATCGTGTAACACATCAATTGTTACATTTGCTTCCTAAGTAGTCTCTTGTTGCATGTCTCCTTTATTCTTTAGAGCTCTACAGTCTTTCATCATATGTCCTCTCTTACCACATTTCCAATACTTTATATCTCCTAGTCTGTACTTGTATTGTTCCCTTCCTAGACCTGTTACAATTACCTAGGCTCCTACCTTTCTCCCTTTGTCTTCCCCTACTCTCCATGGTCGACGCACTAGTTGATGTCTCACCTGTCCTTTTTCTTCTCATTTTCTCGCTGAGAATAACACCAACAACATCATCAAATTTAAAAGTGTTTGAGCTAGGTAAAAAGTTACTTACATCCATGACCAAGCCATTCCATCTTTCTAGAAATGAGCACAGGATTATAAGATCCCTAACCTCATCATCGAAGTTCACTTTTACATAACTTAGCTGACTAGTAATCGTATTAAATTCATTTAAATGGTTAGCAACAGATCCACCTTCTGACATCTTCATATTAAATAAACGTTTCATTAAAAATACCTTGTTGGAATCCGAGATTTTTTCATAGAGCTTAGACAATGTGCTCATCACACCCTCCATTGTCTTTTATTTCGAAATATTGAAAGCCAACTATGAAGCCAGGAAAACTCGTATTGATCCCAGTGTCTTTCTGTCAAGAACCTCCCATTCTTTATCCTTCATAGTCCCTGAATGTTTTTTTTTCTGCCCAATGGTAGGTATAGATCCTTCTAGTATAGATAGTCCTCCATTTGCATCTTCCATAACTAGTACTTTTGGTCATTAAATTTCTCAACCCTAAACTTTCCTTCTTCTATCGTTTCTCCCACTAGAACCAAGAACCCTTCTTTCTTGCAAGTTTACCAACCAAATAGACCTTTTGGCACTAATACCAATTGTTAGAACAATAGGATCACAGAGTAATAACAATTAAACAACATGCAAATATTAAACACATTACAAGAGAGACGCAGATATAACATGGTTCACCCAAGATGGGCTACGTCCATACATAATTTGTCAGTCCTTTATTATTATACCATCCAGTAAAATGAAGGGATACAACCTATAGCAACCCCGCTGCACTTCCTCTTCACTCTCTCGCGGTATCTCTCACACAATCACATAGATTTTTTTACAATGCTACAATACAATACACAACCATATTACAATGCTTTCCTTTTATAGGGGAATTACCATGGTAAAATACCATGGGTCACCTAATACAATGGGCTCGTAAACTATCATCCAACAATTGTACCCGCTCACCCCCCTGTTGGGACAAGTGTACAGTAAAACTGGGGTACAAACACAACTGAGCAATAACATCTCTGAATCTGAAAGATCGGGCTCTACAACCAACATATTTTTAGCATAATATTTGATTGATTGATTGTTGAGCATGAAGGTAAACCATTGATATCATGTGCATTAACAACTATGGATCAATTCTTATTGTCTATATGCCTATAATTGACAGCATGTTTGAAATATTAATGCCCTAGTAGTGATAGTGAATATTCATGGATTCAATTGGTCGTGTATAAAAACCATGAAAGAAGTCGACTACACTTGTTAATTAGAGATTCGATCGAAGCCTTAAGGGAATCGACTACATCTATCAACTAGAGGCTCAACTAAAGAGAATTGAATGAAATTGAATGGACTTAGACCTTGTGAGCCACAAATTTGACTAAAGCCTCCCTATTTCGGTTATCAATTGTTGAATCTAAGATTAGGAGCATCCTTGTACCCACTTGTGTCTTACCTAAATGGAAGGATTGACAATATGGTTAATCAACTGGATAATCAACTTACACATTTAATTCAACCTCTATGTGAATGATTAAAGGACAAACTTTGACCCATCAACTAATGATCAACTTCTGAATTCATTGACTAGCATATGATCATTAGTAGATTTGCAAATGTGGGTAGTCAATCAAAAAAATTCATGTTATTGGATCAACTGAATTCAAATACAACATAGAAGCCTCTCAATTAAAATATGATCAACTTTCATTATTTTTTTGGTAATTGTCATGCGTTGGGAAAGGTTTCTCTTGATGGGTCAATTAAGATCGACTAACAAAT
>LPNX011025543.1:178114-196596 GCA_001517045.1 Pseudotsuga menziesii | reverse complement strand
TATATATATATATAGTATTGATCCCTCTAGGGAGAACAATTGACTAATTATTAACCAAGATCTAAGACAACTTTAATTATGTATCTGAACTTGCAAGGTATCCTTGATGAAGGTGAATCCTTGGCTTTACAACAATTGCAACAGATGCGTGAGAAGAAAGTCATTGCTTTAAAGGCACCCCATAACTGACCTTCGCAGGAGCTTGTTTCCTTACAAACTATCATATCTCTATTGCGGATTTAAAATGAAATATTAAAGAATCAATTGGATATAGCTCTTACCCAACTGGAGGATGAAGCTTCTCCTTTTTATACTATCATTTTATGGAGATTTGATGAGAATTCCAGGAATATTCATGCCTTGGAAAATAGTATGGAACCATATTCCAAAACCTTGTGGATGAGTTTGGAGATAAGTAAGATGTAGTTGAATCCTTGGAGGAAGATAAATCCCTCTCTCATTCAAAAATCCACGACTTGAAGGAGAAAATTTGTAGGATTTAAGAAACTAATACCGAGCTAGAAAATGAAGTTTCCCAACTACAGGGATTTATTAATGAAATTCATTACAAATTTTCCCCTCTTCAAGAAGATGATGGTACTATATTATTTGATGAATATCAAATTTTGAAAAAATATTATGATTCCCTATCGGTGCAGTTGACTGACAAAGATGAAATCATTTAGGGATTGCATGATTGCAAACAAAACCTTGAATTAGAAGCTAGTTGGATGCAAAATGTTGTGAAGAATATTGTTAATGTTGAGATTCCAGAATTAATGATTAATTCTTCTACATTTGATGCCCTTTATTATAGATCGGTTGTTTATAATAAAGATGCTATTGATGTGTGTTCGGCTTCTCATACTTTCTTCACTATTAATGACGTTATTTGTACTGGTTTTGAGAAACATGCCACTAGTATTGGGTCCCGACTACTAAGAAAGATGGGATATACTAGAGGAGGGATTGGAAAGAATGGATAGGGTATTGTTGTCCCAATGACCCTTGATTTGAATCCATCTAAAAAAATCTTGTATATGATGTTGTTACCTCGTTGCATACCCTTGGCCTTGTTGACACCAGGAAAGTTTCATTTGTTGCAGGAGGATTCCAGGATGATTTGTTTATAGAGAATATCATTGTTGTTTATGCTAGCCATATTGATGAGTTAGTTGATCCTAACATGATAGAATTGCAAAATGTTATTGAAAATGAATTTGTTCTTAATGTGTGAGATTTTTCTACACTTGTAAGTAAACTAGGACTTGATCCTGCATCCTCTGATCAACTAGAACAAAAGCCTTACCATATCATCATCCTCACCATTAGAATCAGAGGAAATTTTCCATAAATCAGTATTCTTGGAAATATGGTATTTATGTTTTTAAAACTTTTCTTAAAAGACGTGAAATACAAAACCATAAACTGGTATCAACTACTAGGATTGATTACAGTTGGATTGATGAATGGTCATGGACTCATTTGAATCAATGTTTGAGGAATTCTTATAGATATATTTATTTGACTGTAACACAATACAATGCTTCTCTTTCCTATTGTTTATCTATTGGAGTGGTCATCTAAGGATTGACCAAAAATATTGGTTGACTAAATTTTGTTTGAGATATTTGTTTGATTTTTTCCCTCAATTGTGTTTAAAGCGGGGGGGGTTGATGCTATGTAAACCCAACTTGAGTTGTCAATTGATTGTTGAGATTCATTGAGTTATTTATTGGGTTGCTTTGAGGTTGATTTTCTTGTTATTAATGATCAATTATTGATTTATGGATAGATATATATTGATGGACAATAATACTGTTGGAATGTCATATCTTGGTATCTAGTCAATTGGTCAACTAGGAGTAGTTTGGACAACAATTTGCAATAGTATTTGATGGATTGGATGATTGATATTACAATATTCAAAATTATTATTGGAATTATTATTGTACTTGTGTTTGATCAATATAATGGTGATAGTTACGCTTAAGTGCTTATTTATTGTGCAGTGCTTGTTAGTAGATTGAAAGTGATCATTTTTTATAATTCTTCCAAGAGTATTACTTTACCTGAGTTTTAATTAGTTTTATGGTGACTGTTGTCTAGATATTCTTGAGAAAATATTTGTGTACCATGGTCTATCAACATTTGTAGTTCACAACAAATTAAGTGGGAAATTTTATGTAATTTTTTCGTTCCTCCAAGTTGAGTTTACAAGGGGGTGTTGGAACCACAAGCTCTTGGTAAACCTCATCTTGTTGGCTTGAGGGAGTCTACCGCTAGAAGGATTCAATCAACTTAATACTATTTGAATTGATCATGTCCACTGACGATTCCATATCTACCTTTTATGGACAATTATCATCAATCGTGTTAGGATTATTAATCCTCCCTTGTCCAATTTGGTCATATGTCTAAATCAGGAATCCATCCAGTCTATTTTTAGTCACTAGCACCATTGGGTCCACTTGGCCTAATTGGGGCACATGTTTCAGTTACTAAAGTGTGGGGAACACTAATTGAGGCCTACTTCCATTAATTGCACTTGCCTACATCAGTTTAGGAGCCTCCTAGATCAATCCCTACAATTTAGGAGACACTGGGAGTGTCGATACCAACCAAGGTCAGTGGAGTTGAGTTGGTGACTAGTCAAGCTAAGTTATGAGTCAGTTACATTCAGTTCTAGTCCTCTACATTCAGTTAGCGCTAGGTTTGCATGGTTGCATGCAAGAGAGGCACATTTCTCAACTAGCACAATCAATTAGCCTTAGTTAACACTGAATTAGACACTTGAGTTGTGTTTTAGAACTTCGATAATGATTTAGACAAGGTCAATTAACCATTGAGTCCTCCGATAATGATTTAGACAAGGTCTTAGTTACCTACAGTCAAGTAGAGTCTAATCAATTCGAATTTCCTCATGTGGATTCGAATTTCTTGTGACTATTTAGCCATAGTACTTCATTGTAATTATTATCTAATTACTTTTTTATTAATGAAAGCATTCACATCTACAACCCATTTTTGCAATGTTTCATTCTTCAATTGCTGAGTAAATTGTGTGATCTATCTTATGAGTAGTGTGTTTGTCCACATATCTATGTGCTCAATTTAATATGGTATCAAAGCCTCAGTGGACAAGGCACTTCTCCTCCTCAGATCTCCAGTTGGATCATTTTTTTTGAGCAAATTTTCTCCTTCTAGCACTGCACCAGAAGCCAAAGGTTTACCACTTAATACCCCAAGTAAAGGAATTGTTGATCAAGCTTGCTTGATCAACTATGCTGATTGTGATGAAAACCTGAAATGTGCAGACTATCGACCTTATTTTGTATGTTTGATTGTGTGATTTACATGTTATCATCTCCTCTCACTGCATTCACTACAAGTAGCTTATTTCCCTCACAACATTCGCTACAGTAGCTCAGTCTTCTCTACTGCATTCAAAATGTTCCCTCCAATGGAGCAGCTCACCTCCTTCAACTACCACCAGTGGAAGGAAGACATCGGGAGCCTCCTTCGCACCAAGAAGCTCTTCAGACTCACGGAAGAGACAGAGGCAGTACCAATTCTTAATCATGACAAATAAAAGTACTTGAACAAGCTTGGTGAAGCTCATGGATACTTGTTCCTCTCAGTCTCTCGATATCTTCATTTCCACATCCAAGGATTGAAGACTCCCAAGGATATTTGGGACAATATCGCTTCCTTATTTGATAAGCAGGATGAGATGAGGATCCATCAGCTATAAAATGAACTAATCTCTCTTAATCCATCCAACTTCGAAACATTCAATGATTTTCTCACAAAATTCAAGAACCTAATATACCAGTTGAAGCAATGCAAGGTGGAGAAGGAGGATGATCAACTCATCCTTGCCATTCTCTCAAAACTCAGTGCAGACTACTCAATATTTGTATCAACCTTTCAATCAGTGAAGCTCACTACTCCAAACTGGAAAATTCCCAATCTTGATACTTTCATTGCATCTCTCACTTATGAGCATGACAAGTTGATCTAAATGGAGATCATTCGATCTTCCAAAGATCAAGCACTCATTGCAGGAGGACCTAACATAGCGAATGATAAAGGGAAGCAAAGAGATAAGTCTCTTGTGAAGAAAGAGCAATCAAATGAGCCTTCAAGTTTGAAGAGAAGCAAGAAGAATGGAAAATGAAAGGTCCTTTTTTCTTACTGTGGAAGGGGCTTTCATTCAGAAAGCTCCTATATGAGAAGACAACTTGATGAAATGGCTCTTCTTTTGAAGAAACATTTCATGGCTGCACCTGCTAGCACAAGGAACGATGAATCTGAAGTAGAAGATGAAGAACATCAAAGGAAAGGCCATGCACTGAAGGCTAGCTATTCAACAACACAAGTCTTTCTCATTGATTCTAGAGCTTCCAATCATATGGTTGCTTCCATAGAATCATTCTCTTCCTTATAGTACTTTGATGGTCCTAGTATTCAGATGGGAAATAATAGTCAAATTCAAACCAAATGGAATGGTTCTATCAAGATTGAACATGGAAGATTCAAATATGTGCTCTATGTTCCCTCCCTAGCTTCAAACCTGTTATCTGTATACCAGATGACTCATATTGGCTCTCCGAAGTGAGTGATGTTTGGTCCTGGCTCAGTGGAGATCACAGATATATCTACTAGGAACATAATAGCAAAGGGTGTTGAAAATCATGCCTCCAAAGCATATGAGTTCTCACACTTCATGCCTCCTTCAGAACCAGTGCACTCTCAGCAGCCACTTACAAGGGAAGGTAAAATCATTTCATCTACTTCTTTTCTAGCTTCTACTAGTATTGCAGATCCAGCTATATCAGTTTATGAGATTGAGATTCAAGGTGATTCAGATCCAGATCGAATCCCTACTTCGAAACTGGAAGCTAGGAAGATGACTGGAAACCCACCTGACACTCAGAAGGGAAAGACCCTTGCGCTATGTCATGCAATCTAACCTCCTTCAAAGAGATGCAATAGACTCCCTGTAAGATGCTACATGGAAAAGGCTTAGTCTCACTACATTCATAAGAATAGAGTTGATCATACTCCTCTTCATCCAGCAAGAGACAAAGGTTACATTCCTCCTTCCTTCCATCATCATTTTGGGAGAAGAAGGAGAAGTCTACATGACAGGCCCCAGAATACCTGTGCACAGCACACCATGCATGCTGCTTTGCTACATCACAGAGATGAAGATTGCAGCAACACATTTTCAATTTTTTCAAACTTGAATCCTGATTCTACCTGCTTAGATAGAGTGGGGGATTTTTCCCATGTGGTTTTTTCCCCGACTCCTTGTATTGAGCAGTTACTATACTTTACTTAATGTAATGGGTGACCTATGGTCTTAGTTACCAGGGCCCACAGATTGTCCAAGTTAGCATTTAGGGGGGGTGTTAGGATTATTAATCCTCCCTTCTCCAATTTGGTCATATGTCTAAACCAGGAGTCATGTCTAAATCGGGAGTCCATCCAGTCTATTTTTAGTCACTAGCACCATTGGGTCCACTTGGCCTAATTGGGGCACATGTTTTAGTTACTAAAGTATGGGGAACACTAATTGAGGCCTACTGCCACTGATTGCACTTGCATGCATCAGTTTAAGATCCTCCTAGATCAATCCCTACAATTTAGGAGCCATCAGGAGTGTCGATACCAACCAAGGTCAGTTGAGTTGAGTTGGTGATTAGTCAAGCTAAGTTAGGAGTCAGTTACATTCAGTTCTAGTCCTCTACATTCAGTTAGCGCTAGGTTTGCATGGTTGCATGCAAGAGAGGCGCATTTCTCACCTAACACAGTCAGTTAGCCTTAGTTAACACTTAATTAGACACTTGATTTGTGTTTTAGAACTCCGATAATGATTTAGACAAGGTCAGTTAACCATTGAGTCCTCCGATAATGATTTAGGCAAGGTCTTAGTTACCTACAGTCAAGTAGAGTCTAATCAATTCAAATTTCCTCATGTGGATTCGAATTTCTTGTGGTTATTTATCCATTGTACTTCATTTTAATTATTATCTAATTACTTTTTTATTAATGAAATCATTCACAGCTGCAAGCCATTTTTGCATTGTTTCATTCTTCAATTGCTGAGTAAATTGTGTGATCTATCTTGTGAGTTGTGTGTTTGTCCACAGATCTATGTGCTAAATTTAATAAATTGGATTTATATGGTCCCATTATTGTTGGTTTTTCTATCCACCCATACTTATTTATATATGTTCCTCTTGGATCATTCCATCAATATATATCAACATAGATCAATGATGTGGATCATTGTCTCTTTGATCTTTGCTCACTATATTAAGTGATAAGGGTGTCTTTTAATACCACCATTGTATTCTTGGAATCTATATGATTCACTTTTGTTATTTTCTTCCTATTCCAACATTATCTTTGCTTGACATAAGGAGATATTTGATGGATATAAGGGGTTTATCTGACCATAATCCAATATTTTTGCAATTAGCACTTCAAGATTAGAAACTTTCAAATCCCTTAAAATTCAATCTAAATTGGCTTGATGATGAGGTTTTCAAGAATATGGTGAAGAGTAAATATAGGGGTTATGGTCTTGACTCGGAACATTGAGATATTTTCAATTAACTAAGTATCTTGAGACTGTAAAAACGAAAGTGGTGACATGGGTAGTTGAAGCTCAGAAGAGTGGGGATAAACTTATAAAAGAAGATGAATTTAAAATGAAGGAAATTTATGATAACAATATCTAAAGGTGTTGTCTATAATGATGAAGACTATAGGGTGGAAGAATTGAAAGGAAAAAAAGAAGATTGTTGGAATACAGAGAAGCAAAATGGAGAATGAAGAACAACGTGATATGGATAGATAAGGGATATGAAAACACCAAACTCTTGCACTAATCCTATAAAAAAAAATATAAATACATTTTGGGATTTACTGGATATGGATGAAAAATTGAGTTGTTTCAAATATTTAGCCACTATGGGGTGAAACATTTTCATGTTGTTTATCAAGAGCCAACAAGGGAAAATATGGTTGAGATTGTAAAGCTAGCCTGTTTTTTACTATGTTTTGCAGCTAACGAGGTCAATCAAAAGTTATATGAATAGATAAAAAATAAAAAATAAAAATAAAATAAAAAAACTCCTATTAGTTTGGGAAACTCATTTCAAAAAGATAAGATCTTGAATCTAAATGGATGAATTGTTGAGTTTTTTTCTTGGGTTTTATACCCTAATTGAGACGGATATTCCGAAGACTGGTTGAAGAGATCGGGACTTTTGGACATGTTCTAGGGTCACTGTATTCCAATTTTATTGCATTAATCCCCAAAAGTGACACACGAGTTTCTTTTGATGATTATGGCCAATTGCTCCTTGTGATTGTGTTTATAAAATAATTGTGAATGTAATTGCAGTTAGATTGAAAAGAGGTATTTTTAGAGGTAATATCTTTGGATCAATTTGGGTTGCTAGCCGAAAACTAAATCAATTGATCCATTGGGTCTGCATGAGAGGGTATTCTCTCAATTAGATCAAGGAATAGTTATGCCATGGTAATCAAACTAGACCTCTCTAAAGGCTATGATATGACTAGCTAGTTGTATCTAAGAATGGCATTGATTCATGTGGGATCTAGTTACCTTGTGGTAATATGGATTATGGGATATGTCACATCAACCTATTATTGCAATTATTAATGGGGTAACCTCGACATTATTTAAACATGCAAGGGGATTAAGACAAGGTTACCCAATTTCTTGTATTATTTTCTTGTTGGTTGTAGAAGGACTTGATAAAGCAATCATAAAGACAAAAAAGGACATGATACTTAAAATGAATCAAGATATGTAGTTGAGTGATTTTAACTCATTTTCTCT
Organism: Pseudotsuga menziesii; assembly: GCA_001517045.1. Lineage (NCBI taxonomy): Eukaryota > Viridiplantae > Streptophyta > Pinopsida > Pinales > Pinaceae > Pseudotsuga > Pseudotsuga menziesii. The sequence goes on along the minus strand of LPNX011025543.1, from coordinate 188,714 downwards.
TTGTAGATGGTATCATGTTATTCTCAAATGGATCAAAAAGGGAAGCAAGGAAAAGAACGAACTCCTTAGAATATGATTGTAAGTCCATAGTATGGAGGTAAATATTCAAAACTCAACCATTATCTTCAATGGATTTAGAAAGGATTTTATAGGTAATTTGAAAGTTTTTTTTCTTTTATTCATTTTGGGATTCAGGAGGACTTCCAGTATTTAGTTTTATTCTAAAACCTAATGGATATAGAAAAGGGGATTGGGGATTGTTCTTGGGTAAGATAAATAAAAGGATTCACTTCTATTATAATAGGTGTTTCTCAAGAGGAGGAAGATTAAATCTTGTCAAGGTAGCATTGGAACCCACTCCAGTGTAATAGGTGTCTCGACGGGAGGCAAATTAATTCTTGTCAACGTAGTATTGGAAGCCATCCTAGTGTATTGGCACTCCACAACTTGGATCTCGAAAGGTGTTTTAGAAATATTTGTTTCGACTTCTTATGGGATGGGAAAGGAGAAGGTATTTGTATCCCATGTGCTATATGGAAAGCGATAACCTTACCAAAAACTAAGAGGGGATAGGGTTTAAAACATATTCATGTTTTCAGGAGGTCTCTAGTTGCAAAGAGCCTCTAGAACCTCATTTCAAAGGAAAATCTATGGAAAACAATAATTCATCAAAAATACATTTCCCCTACAACATTATTGGATTGGACAAGGTCCCCACAAAAATCTATCAAAATGTTTCAAATCATTGGAAATCTATGATGCTAGATTTTCCTATGATTGGAAATTCTCTAACCTAAAAGGTTGGTAATGGGGAAAATGCATGGGTAGGAGTTGACCCTATTATGGGATGTGGACAACAAATTTTCTTAAATCAAAACATGATAAACTGTATTCAACAAAAAGGAGTTTATAACACTCTTATCAAATTGTAGACCCTTTGACAACAAATATTTGGCAATGGGGATGGAAATAAGCCATATCTTTGGACATAGATCAAGCTTGGTGTAAAAATTGGCAAATGTATCTAAATGAGCTAAAAAGAGGTCATAGTAGAATTAGAGATGAACATGAATCTATAATGTGGGAAACTTTAATAAAGCTACAAGAATGTGTGCAACAAAAATGGGATATTAAGCTTTAATGGATCACACTCGTCAAGATGGCGTGTGGTGGTGGTTTAAAATATAGAAAATAAAAGCTCCAAAGAAACCAAGATTTCTTTTTTATGGCTATCATTAAGAAACAAGGTCCTAAGTTGGGGTGGTTTATAGAAAACAGGAATACAAGGCCCTAGTAAATGTATGTTACGTATGAAGGAATCAAAATTTATTACTCATTTATTCATTCATTGCTCATATGCTCAATACTTGTGGAAAGATATTGAGAAATTGAATTTACTAGAAAATGTCTAGAAAGGGATTCACATTGGAGGGGTGTCTTTGAACTTGGTTTTCAAAGGAGGTTCTAAGAGAATATAGATCAATTCCATGTTTCCATATGGGGTATATGGTTGTCTAGAAATGCTCATCTCTTTGAAGGAAAACAAAATCATACCTTCTAGATATACAATCAAGTTTATGGAATTTTCAGGATGTAAAATGAATCAAAATTCAAACATCATAGACAAATAGGTGACTTATACATGGACAAATATTATTCTCAGGCTTTATTCGATGGTTCAAGGCAAGGTCTCAATGATATTCCCAATTGTATATATCTCAGAGGATCATTTTACTAAGTACAAGGATTACTTGGGTACTATAACAAACAATTTTTCAGGATTGAAGGCTCTTCAAATATTCAATAAAAATTGCAATGGAAAAAGGTATCATGGGATTGAAGATATTAGGGGATTCATCTTTGGTTATAAAATGGATAAGAATGAAATCCATATTCATTTTATTTTATTGGATGATTTGGAAAAGAAATTAAAGAAGGTTGCATCCATGTTTGGGTTTATCTCACATGACATGCGTTTTGTGAACATAACATGCTTCCAGATACTCTATAAAAGGAAGCACAATTAGTGGACATAGGATTTTGTTGGTTGGTTGAATCAAACAATGGTATCTTCACACATTCAAGAACATATATCTTTTAATGGAATACTTATATCTAAAAACTATATATAAAATTGGTAATTTGTTATTTATTATATGTTGTTTTTTGGACTATGATATGACTATATTTCTGTAAAAGTTGATACGTGAAAGTATGGATTTGAAGATTGTAGAATGAGAATCTATTATGTTTTTAGTTATGGATTTCTTTTTGACAAAATATTCTTAGAGAAAAAAATAGCAAGCCTTATTATTCATATCTTTACACATAGGCCAAAGGCATATAAAGAATGTGATTTTCATTATTTCTTTTAATTAAATCTTAAAATATTTAATTAAAATAACTTACAAATTTAAAATAATCCTTTTACAATATTAACATAAATTGCATTCTTTGTTTTTAAATGTATACGGTTATTATCAATAACTATTAATTAAAACCATATGCAAAATATTAACATTAAACCTTTCTTAATCTTATTTATCACTTATACAATGAGATGCATTTGCTTTTTAAGTTTATTCATTTTTTTATATTTTATCAATAAATATTGTACTTCTATAATAAATATCAATTAATCAGTTAAATTATATTCTAAATTGATTATTTATAATTTTAATTTTAATACATAAAATATACATAACTTTTAAAATTACTAAATTAATTATAATTTTTTTATTAATAATAAATATCAATTAATAAATTAAATTATATACTAAATTAATTATTTATAATTTTGATATAATTACATAAAATATATTTACTAAATTAATTATAATTTTTTTATTAATAATAAATATCAATTAATGAATTAAGGATGGACATGATTATCAAGAATACAACGATTACTTAGTAACTGAACTATCCAACCCGAAACGTCCAGGATAATTTTCTGCATTTTGACAGAAGGTTTCTTTCACTTATAATTAAATTATATTCTAAATTAATTATTTATAATTTTAATATAATTACATAAAATATATATAACTTTTAGTAATACTATAATTTTTTCATTTATTTAATAATCAAAAAATTTAATAAAAAAATCAAATAATATGAGATCAAATTTCCACTAAAATGAATACCTACTACAAAAGAGTTACATATTTCTATTAATATTTGATAGTAATGGTTGGAGAGTTACATATTTTTATTAATATTTGATAGTGTTGGTAGCAATAATAGTTACATACATATTTCTATTAATATTTAATAGGATTGGTAACAGGTCCTTAGAGTTATATATTTTTATATTTGATAATGTTGGTATTATGTCTACATAGTTAAAGAATGTCCTGATAGTTTTTTTATATATTTAAGAACTCTTTTTTAATAATTATATGAAGATAGAAATCCAATAAGAAAAAATATATTTGTAATTATTTAACTCCTCCCTAAGGATTCATTACGCAAGGCACGGTGTGGGGCATCCTCCATCATACAGACTTAACGGACACGGCCCCATGTGTTCCCATGCTAAAGGGAATATCAATCTATTATCCTCTAGTTGGATGTGCTCCCGTGCTATTAAAACCCTTTGCACGATATATCCATGGCATTTTCCAGCAATTGAGAGTAACTATTTTATTTAAAATTTTATTCATTATCATAATTCATAATAACATCTTATATATTTAAGAAAAGTGAAAATTAATTATTCATAATAACATCTTATATATTTAAGAAAGTGAAAAATAAGAAATAAGAAAGTGAAAAATAAGAAAAATAAAAGATAATCAAGAGAGTGTTTATAATGGTAAAGATGTTTAATTTTATATTGACATTAAAATTTAGGAACAATGTTTCTTTTTACTATGAATAATGTGTTTATAATAAAATATAGCTTAAATAAGAATAATTGAAGGTTAATTATTTTTTTGTTTCAAATTCTTTCAACAACATATAAAAGAGTTATTATCCATTTATAAATGTTATAAAAGTTAATTGGGTATAACTTAAGCGGTGTGGGATGGAGTGTTATCCTCTCTATCTAAGTTCTATTCTTGTAAATGAAATGTTGAGCTCATGGTAAGTATATTGTTGTAATGTCTACAAGCCTTGTTGTTGAATTGGCCATGTGCCCTAAAAAAATGTAGCATGTATGACTATGCTCTAAATTATAGCCATCACATAGAAGATAATCATTTTAATTTCATCCCTATACAGTAAATGAATTCCTTACATTGCACTTTAGAAAACATGGAAACAAAACATGATAAAAAAAAATTAAAAAATGGTTTCAAATAAATTCTAAGACCTATTTGTATTTATAGCTTATTTCAAATTCTAAACAACATAGAGAGCAAACAACAATATACAATGCAACAAAAATTATGCAAAGTAACAATTGAATAAAGTGTGGAAAATGTATACTCAATATAATGCAACTACCAATTATTGTGATCATTCACTTGATAAAGTCAAAGAAAAAGTGAATATTGTTGCTTTATTTGATGGGTAGAATCATGCGGATAAATGATTGAAAAGAAAACTATGGAGAATATAGGGGTGTTAGATGCAAGGGGGTCATCGTTGGTACCAATGTAAATCAAGAAACAATTTATGAGTAGGGATTGGGTGAGGTAACAAACAACCAGGTTGAGGCCCTCGAGCTGTATCAAGGGTTAAAAAACTTGGATCTGAGGTGGATTGGGAATGTTTAATCATAATGGGTTTGGAAATTGTTATAGGAATTATTAGAAAATCAACCACCCATTCTGATGGCAAACTCGCCATGCTCATTTTAAGAATCCAAAAAAAAGTCCATCATTTTGAAGTTGTGGAGTATTTTCATGTCCTATGGGAACATAATCGATAGGTCGATTATTTAGCCAACAAATATTCTAGAATGTAGTGTGGAGTAGTAAAAGGGGGTTTTCACTTTTTCATGTTCCGTAACCAATTATGATGATCAACAAAATCTCTTGTATGCCATCTAGGTATCACTTCAAAAGGCAAGAATAAATCCATATTTGCTAGCAAGTTAAAATGAAAATCACATCCAATGCACCTCCACACATTTCATTGTTAATGTATTGTCGGCATCATCAACTATGCATGGTTATGAATTGGTACATAAGTGGGACAATGGAATCGAAGGTTAATTGCAGTGTTAGCTTGAGCGAGGTCACTCAAGGATTGCATCCAGCACTCCAAGAGAATTTATCTAATCAGTCCACATGGATTTTTCCCTTTCCAGTCAATTTGGTAAAGTTTGAACAACTTTAAATTTGGTAGTATGTTTAGAAGAATCTTATGTGGATTGTGATGTAGTGTGGGGCAATTTTAGGGGGTTTGATAAGGGATTAGGATTGAAATGTCATTTTTGTTGGGAATGATGGGAAATTGAAGTGCTTCTTGAGTCTTTTGGAATTGTCGGTTTACTGAGGATTGTGCTCATTCATTTGTTAAATCCATCTTTTATATTCCTTCCAGGCCTTGCGTCATTCTCTATACTTAGGGTTTGTAAGGTTTTTCATTACACCAAAACCTGCAGATGTTGATGAACATTTGAAACCAAGTACAAGGCCCTATCATCAAGAGTGGCATTTAGGACACATTTTTTATATTGCCAGAGGTGCGACAGTTATACCATGGGGTTGTATCGATACTCCAACCCCCCCCCCCCCGTTAGCGTAGCTCGAGGGAATTGAACCTGATACCTCAGCTAATCTTCATGGTTACTAGTAAAGTGCATGGCCAATTAAAAACCCATATCATTAAACATGTTGTAATAATGGAAACCCTACTGCATCAAAAGAGACAAGTTTGATCTCTAGAATCAAAATGCAGACAACTTCAACAATTATTCACAAATATGAACAAGGAATCTCAAACGATTGCATCCAACTTTAGAATTTCATTGGGATTAGGTCTTAGGGATCTCAAGGACAAAGAAATTGTCCATCAAATGCCTACAAATGGGGACATGGAGAACTAGGAATCTCAACTCTCATCCCCTAGTCAAGATGAAGCACATCGCAACATGTCTTTCATTAGTGCTCTAGTTCTTTTATGTTCTTCAAAGTAGGTTTTATATTATATATTTTTTTCATCTATATTAATAAAAAAAATTGGACATCCTCTCTAAAGGATAGTACTACTTTTTGTGAGTAAAACATTCAGATCTTGAACATTAGACTTTGTGACAAACCATTTTTTTATATTATTATGTTGACCAACATATAAATGTATTTTTTTAACAAACAAACAAATATATATAAAAAATATTGAGAAATTTTGAAAATGCTCCTTAATAAATATTTTGAAAGATCTTCCATGGTATTTAATAAGTTTTCCAAATAACTAATATCTATTTTATATAAAGTATCAATTGTATAATATAAAATCTTGTTCATTATAAGTGATGCCCTATTTTTCTACAATTTGTAGCTATATGAAATTTTTGTTCACTTATGTTTAATGTATATAAAATTATCAAGTTTAGAATAATATTTGTTGGTTATTATATATGTTTCTGGGAAATATATGCATGAATTATCTTTTGCAGCATTGTTCAATTTTATTCTTTGTTATAACTTACGTGGAGAACATAATACACAAAAAAGAATGATGGCTTGTTGTATCGCTATATAGAAATCAAAATTTTTAATATTTTGTTTATTTGTATTGGATCCTCAAGCTAATAAATTTCCCTTTTCCTTTTATTTGTTGTGCACAAGTTTAAGGTGTAGAATGATATTTAAAATTCTTAAAATTTAGTAAGTTAAATGGGGTTTGATCTATTTATATAGAAATTTTTTATTTCATAAAAATTGAGGTACATAAATTTATGAAGTTTTCTAATAATAGGACATTGTATTTATACTTGTTAATTGTGTTTTTATTAATTTTGTATAAAATTATTTTTATATAAAAATAAAAATAAGAATAATAATTTTATTAAATATAATAATATATAGCAATTTGGTTTTTTTAATACTTTTAATTTTTATGTTTGAATGTCTTATATTATGAAAGTGTTGATGTTAATGTCATATGTAGGAACAGTGTAGATAAAAGTTGATATTAGTTTTTAAAAAATTGATCTTTAAAATGGAAGGAATCTTGTTTTCATCGTATATTAAAAATCAACCAAGTTTTCATATTCAAAGAATCTAAAATATGAAATTTGGTTATAACTTGTTCTTTTTAAGTTTTTTTATTTATAAATATTAAAATATTAGGTTGCAATATGATATTAGATGATACCAATAAGTATATTTTAGGAGTTTTTAAATATAGTAAATATTGTTGATGAAATTGTTATTGATGCCAATATGGAATTGTAGTGGCCCCAGAAGTTTCATTGATGCCACCAAGTCCCACTTGTAGTGCCTTGGATCCATTACATAGTGGGTTTGTTCCTTGAAGCGCCTTGTACCTAGTTGACAAGGTCCTTGTACCCACAAGGATGCATCTTGAAGCCACCACCTTGTTGAAGATGTTGAAGGCCTTGTTGATGGTGCTAAAGACCCTGGAGATGGTGTTGAAGCATTTGTGGATGATGGAGAAGCCTTGAACGGCTTGGATAAGTATTATTGACCCATTATGTGGTCATTCATGCTCTGATGATGTCATGGTACCCCAAGAGGAGGCCTAGCAACACCACAGGTGATGTCTTGATGGATCTTGACCCTTGGAGGTCCTCTTGCATGGTTAAGGTGGTTGAAGAAGCCCATGAAGCCTTGTGTCTGATAAAGAATCCTTGAAGAAGTCCTTGGACCCACGCTTAGTGGATTGATGACCTTGCAAACCTTGTTGGGGTCATAGAGCTCCTATATGTTGACGGTGACCATGTATGGTCTTTGACATGCTATGGAACCCCTGATGAAGACCTCAATGCCCTTGCAAAGGTTGTGAATCACATTGCTTGCATGATGGCATGATGAAGCCACCCACACATATGATGACACCTGGACACTTATGGGTTGATGTGGTGTTGAAAATGTAGTGGAAACACTTGCTTGCATTTAATTATGGGGTGAAGGTGGTGTGTGTGAGACATGATGAATAATACTTGATGACCATGATGCACTTGAAGGAAGCCCTAGTGTTGGAGCAAGATCCCGCAGCTACAGAAGAAGCTGCTAGTTTTGGCGGAAAGAGAGAAGTTTAGCGGAAAAAGGACAGGGCGGAGCTACGACACCGTAGCACGTTTCCAGCTGGAGAGCAAAGCCGGAAACCATGACTTTTGGGATAGAAAAGTCAAGAAGGCAACGGTACCTGAGCGGCCGAGAGAAGAAAGCTCACCCACTGCATTGAAGGCAGCGGCGGAAGATAGGAGGGCTCAGCGACCCTCATAAAGAAGAAGGAGCAACGAGGCTCAAGCATTGAAGGCGAAGGACAGAAAGAGAAGCGGTGCATAGTACCCATGGTCAGTGCCGGGAAGCATGGAAGACTGCAGAGAGCTGCGGTGTGACGGGAAGTGGCTACCTCAAGGACAGAGAGGACCGACTGTCACTGTTAAGGGTATGGGTTTACTGTTGGGACAGGCCCACAGTGTTGTAATGGCACGACCTTCGGGCTGCCTATAAAAGCTTGTATTTTTGTATTGTAAAGGGTTGGTTAGATAATCAATCAATAGATAGTGGGTCAGTTGATAAGTTTTGTAGATTCAGGAATCAGTCAGACAGACTGCTTTGTAACGATCCAGACACCTAGTTGTCTGTGAGTCATTTGAGTCTGTATGTAACCATTCATAGGGAGAACAGAGAGGGAAGGGATATTGAGAGAAGGGCAATCTAGAGATAAGATCAGCGATCTAGGAGAGACCTTGCGCTGCATTTGTAGTGCAACAGACTGTGCTAACTTCCCTCAAGATATATAATAGAAGCACAGTTTGGTGGACGTAGCTCCCATCCCGGGGGTGAACCACGTTAAATCTGCGTGTTATGTGTTGTATGAATGTGATTGTATTTGCTTATTGTTACTGGTTATTATGCATGTAATGATAGTGGCAGTAGATGAATGTATGTATTGTTCCACTCATGATAGTGCAAGAGGATAAAGATAAGTTGAAGTATCGCAGTAGGCTGTTTAAGGACTCTTTCACGTCTGTCACTAATTACCAGTTACTCACAATAAACTTCTGAGAAGTAGAGTTTCGCACATCGGCACAATCAACGTTAAGAGCGCAAAGTCGTAGTGGTAAGATATCGCAGAGAGGCGGTATCGCATCGGCAGAGGAGCTACGATGTGCGATACTACGAGCTGAGGGCTTAGCGTTGAGGAGAGGATGGGTGTTCCGCGGTGCGCAGAGATGCGGTAAGGTTGGGAATATTGTGAGTAAGTGGGAGTTGTGTGACGCGGGAGGAAATCATGCGACTTGCGCAGGGTTAAGCATCGCACAGGTAAAAGTGCTGCGAGTAGAAGGGAACGTGTGATGCGCCGAGCTAGTTGATCTAGTGGCGCGCAGGAGTAAGAGAAAAGAAGTAGGATGCGCAGAACCGGGTCCAAGACACTTGAGTCTTGGCCAACCCATGAGATTCACTTCGGGTGAGACTTCAGATCGCTTCGCGGTCTGTTGCCGAAAGGGCCAGTGAGTTTTGGGTGTTGTTGATTAATTATAGTAAACCCGGGTCTGCCCATGCAATCAACACCTAGTGGCTTAAATCACACCCCTTTAATGAGGTGGAGGATGCCTTGATGTGGTAATTTTAAATGACTTGTGGACAAATGGTAAGAAGGTTGACAATTGAAATGGTAAGAAGATTGTGTGACATTCAAATTCAAAATAAAAATACATACCCTACAAGTCAGCCAACCTACAAAATTTAAATAAAATTTAAATTTCAAATTCAAATTAAAAAATAAAATAACATTTATTTTTGAAAGTTGGATCCAAAGTTTATGGTGGAAAACTAGTATAAATACCGAGTCAAACCTTTCATTTTAAAGTGTGAAAAATTGGGAATGCTCTAAAATTTTTGGATGTCTGTTGACTGAGGTGTCTTGCAAACTATGGAAATTTGTGTGCAGCAGAGGTAAAACAGCAGACCCAAATTTTTGTTGCAGCAATTTTTTGTTGGTCTTTCTTCTTCAAAATTTCAGATCAACCACTAAGGTAAATTTCAGGGAACAGACTATTATTTGGAGTTTTTTTTGTGTGTGTGTGTGTTTGTGGCCCTAATTTATTACAGTAGCCAAATATTGTTGGAGAAACATGCACATACCCTAATAAGCAGTTTGAAGTATATCCTTTTGGAGCAGCAGTAATAAAGAAAAGAAAAATGGAGTATTATTTTTTACAACAGCCACACAATCCTATGAAAAGATGCCCTTATCCTTCCACGGTTAGGGCCCTCCAAAACAATACAGACCGAGTTTTGATGCGTTGATCGCAAATGTTTAACCTTGGGTTCCATTGGAAAAACTTACGCTTTGGCACATGATTTGAGATCAGCTTTAATTGGCTTCGTGATCCAGGAGGATATTGATGGCCACCCACCTATTCCACTTGGAGCCTGTTGTAATCTCACTAATCACATAAGGTTACCAATAATACATAAAATATACACAGATACAAGAGACAAGAACT
>LPNX011025543.1:143706-173381 GCA_001517045.1 Pseudotsuga menziesii | reverse complement strand
AATAGGTAGTGTCGATATTTCTGAAGTGCAAAGACCATTCCTAGGGCTTCCCGTTCGGTGGTCGAATAGTTCCTTTCAGCCTTATTTAGTTTTCGACTGTTGTACACTATAGGGTAGTCCATTCCATCGTCTCCTGGTTGAGTCAGAATAGCTCCAATTTCTATTCCTGATGCATCAATATGCACATGGAATTTGATCGACCAATTTGGAAATCTAAGTATGGGGGCTTCGACCAGTTTTCTCTTCAGTTTGTCGAAGGAGATTTGGCATTCCTCTGTCCATTTAAACTCTATGTCATCCTTGAGTAGTTCTTCTAGGGGGTAGGTCATGTCTGAGTAATGTCGGATAAACTTCCTATAGTACCCTGTATGTCCTAATAACACCCGAACCTGTTTAGGGTTTATTGGAGGCTTCAAGTCAAGGATAATTTTAATTTTGGAAAAGTCAACCTTAATACCATCTTTACAAACAACATGTCCTAGTAGTATCCCTATGGGGGTCATAAAGATTCATTTCTTGATGTTGAGGGAAAGTTGAATCTGCCGACATCTTTCCAACATGAGTCGGAGCCATGTGCAGTGATCTTTCAAGGTGGAATATATGGTCCAGTCGTCGAAGTAGACTGCCATAGTTTTATAGATGTACTCTTGGAAGGTTTTTACAACTATTCTGGAAAAGACTGCAGGTGCATTCTTTAGTCCAAAAGGCATAACCCTATAAGCAAAAGAGCCAAATTCACAAACAAATGTGGTTTTCTTCTGATCTTCCTTTGCTATAGGTACTTGATTGTACCCTGAAAATCCATCTGTGAATGAATAGCATTCATGGCCTGCCACTTCATTCAAGATTTCATCAGCATAAGGTGTGGGAAAGGGATCTGTCAGTGTGACTTTATTAAGTTCCCTAAAGTCGACACAGATTCTCAGTCTGGTCGGGTCGTGTTTCTTAGGCTGGACGACCATGGGACTTGACCATTCCGACTGGTCGATGGGGTAGATGATACCTGCGGCTAACATGTTGTCTATCTCCTTTTTAACTATTTCCTTATATTTATGAGCTAGTTTATAAGGCCTTTTCTTAACCGGTCAGACATCAGGTTTAGTGTCGATTTTCATCTCTCCCATTTCTTGAACTAATCCTTTCAAATCTTTGTAATCTCTTGCAAAGACATCTTGGAATTCCCTAAGCAAGTTCACTATTTCGGCAGTTTGTTGCTCATTCCAATAATCACCAATCCTAGCTAATTTTGGTCGGTCGTCATTTGAAATGTCGACCTCTTTGGTTTTTACTTTGGAATCTAACCATTCTGGGGCTTTAGCTTCATTTATTGGTCGACTTCCTTCCTGGAACTGTGAAAATGTAGCAGGGAAGTCGGCTGCAGTCATTCGGTCGAGGTCAGGTTTTTCGGTAGTCGTGACCCTAAGCACAGAGTGGATCGGTTTTGTTGTTTCAGCATGGTGGGATTTCCATCTGAAGCTTTTACCTTCGGTGTGTTCATTCTCCAATTGTAATCGGGTCGACTCGACTTTTGATCCTATGTGAGGACTATTACAGTGCTTGACCTGTCGAGGGTCTTTGTCAGGGAATGTTTCAGTCGGTTGAATGAACTGTTTAATTTGTTGTACTGGCTCGACTAATTGTTGATCTTCAAGGATAAAGTTGAAGGTTTGGATGAAATTTTCTTTGAGGTCATTCCAGAAAAAGGTTTCACCTTTTGCTTCCTCCATTTTATACCATTTGCTAGGTAAGTCGTCTAGGGTTGAGGGAAACAAGTGTGGCCAGGCTCTCTCATCCTTATGTCCTAGGCTTCTCCATTCTTTTTCACAAGTTTGGATGTGTTCTTCTGGGTTCTGGCCTTGAGTAAAGATGGGGATCTGTGCTTGTGGGGTGAGATTCTTGCCACCAAACCTTTCAACAAAGTAAGTTGCAGCACTAGTCCAGGTTTGAAGTTTTGTCTGATGGGTATCCCACCATCTAGCTGCTTGACCGGTGAAGGTTTCTACTAAGATCTGTAGTCGGTCATGTTCTCCAATGTTCTTAGACACTTGTTCAACATGCATGACTGGGGATTCCCTCTCCTTATATATTGTTTGGGTCCTAGTAGGTTCGTTGGTCGGTTGTAAGGTAGGGTGTTCTCTTATTTTTCTCTCAAAGATCTTGGGGATAATTGAGACTAGAAAGCACTGTCGGGTGGGTCTTTTCTGTACTGTTTGGATAGTCCAGCACCCTCTTGCTTGTGTTTCATAGTTTTCCATTTCCCAGTCATACAATTCAGCATCTGAATTATAACCAACTGAGTCGGGATTACCTAAGTAAAGCTCCCCTTGGGCGTTTGGTTCTGTGTAGTCAGTATTGTTTTGGATCTGATAAATTTGTCGGATATCGACTTCCTCATCAATTGGTTCAACCCAGGGTTGGCCTTGGGAGGGGTTAATAGGTACTATGACCTTTTGACCATTTCCTTTAATTTTAATACGTTCTTTATCTAGAGAGATAGAGGCTTTCATCTTTCTACCCCAAGGTCGACCTACAAGGGCTGGAAAGGAGCTAGATCCTTCCTTTGGGTCAATAATTTCGAAATCAACCTTAGTCGATATGCCCTTAATGGTTGTGTCTACATTTTTCCAAACCCCAATGGGTTCAATAAGGCCCTGGTCGGCTAGTTTCAGATAAATGCCTGACTCATAGAGTCGAGGTCGTCCCATCCTTTCCCAGGTATCCCGGGTCATTATATTTACCTGAGACCCAAAATCAAGCACTACTTGTCGGACATGGAAACCTTCAATTTCCAGGTCGACAAGAGGATCGACATCGTTTTTGTCTTTTTGATTTAAACTACAGATGTTCTTCGTTTGTTTCTCAGAGTTAGTGCTTTTGATTTGATGCAATAAATCAATGAACTGACCGACAGATTTATCTGTTTGAATGAGATGGGTTAGATGCTCGGTCGAGTTGTGTCGACTGTGACTCATGTCTTCATGCTGTGCAAGGTTTGTAAATATGTTTGTGGCTTCTTGATATGTGTGTTGTGCTTTGCAAGGGTCAGGGTAGGTATTTGTGTGTGGGATCTTACTAATCTGGGGATTGTCAGGCCCGGTTTTAGTGCCTTGTCGAGTGACGATGTGCAAATTCTTAGTAGTTATGACATCATTCTTCTGGACACAAGACAAGACATTAACATTCTTTTTATTACTAATTTTTTCCAACATTGTAGGGAAATCCTCCAAGGAGTGATCGCCTACCCCACAATGTGTACAAAATTTCAGATCAGTCCTGTCCTTGTATGGACAATCTGCGCATCTGTGCCCTTCTTTGTAACAAATAAAGCATTGAGTAGGTCGACGACTTCGTATTTCTCGACTCCCAACGAATCGACCTGTTCTTCCAAACCCTGGTCGTCGATTGTCATTCCGACGGTCGTAGCGTCGGCCATCATTTCGTTGCCCATTCTGATTATTGTTATTGTTCTGCTCTGTATTCTATGCTACAGCATTAGTCTGGTAGATGGCCTGGTAGTTTTGTCTATTTTTGAGGTTAAGATGGCAGTCGGCCGTGTTGTGATTTGCAGTTTCGCATATAGCACACCAGGAAGCTTTTCCATTCTTCATATTGTAAGGACAGTCGGCGGTGGAATGGTCTCCTCGTTCCTGGCAGATGTCGCAAAACGCCTTTGTCTGTACAAAACGGACATCTTGTCGATTGAATTGCTGTCGACAGTTATCTTTTGTATGTCTGGATGTTGAACAGCTAGTACACCAGATATCTTGGTTCTTAAGTGTGAGCTCTTTCAAGGACTTCTGCATATTCTCCAGCTGTTCTTCCAAGCGGTGGTCGGTCAGGCAGGCAGGTATGTCTTCATCCATATCGACCTGCAAATCTTTTGTCAACGCATCCTCGTACGACTTGAAGGTCTCCAGACTGATGTGTCGACGAACTTTCTGTGAAAGTCCTGCAAGGAACCATTGAATGAGTAATTGTTCGTCGATGACATAGTCCAACTGAATCAATAGATCCTTCCATCTTTTATCGTAGTCGCGGACAGTTTCTCCTGGATTTTGTTGGGTCGTCTTCAGCTTCTTGGCTGCCAGGTGTTTAGCGTCTGGAGTTTTGAAAAATGATAGGAATTGCGTCTTTATCTCTGATTTTGTTGCTCTAGGTTGCCTTTCAGTAAATGTCATATACCATGTGAAAGCTCTTTTCCGAAGGGCTCCTGCGAACTGGGCTATCTGTCGGTCTTCTTCTGTTACTTTGTTAGCCTCCCATATTGACTCGCAGATAAACCAGTGTCGTCTGGGGTCTTCGTCACCCTCATAAAGGGGAATCTGAGCAGATCCGTGACCCATGTCGGAGTCACTGTCACTACTCTCTGATGATGTCGGAGTTGGGGGTGGAGGTGGAGGTGGAGGTGGTGGTGGAGGAGGTGGTGTTGTAAGGGGTGGGGTTGTTGAGTCAGACGAATCTGTCGGGGTAACGATGGGGTTTTTGTCGACGGAACTTGTGCTCCCGTCGGGTGTCGACTCTTTCTCGTCGAATAGCGGATTGTTGATAGTTTGTCTTCTTAATGACCCACTGTCACTTTGCGTGCTCGAGTCTGACTCTTGTGTATCTTCTGAAGTTGTGTGTGGCAGGGGCGGTGCTCCTTCATGTGTCGGCAGGAGCAAGTGGATACTTCGAAAGGAAGGTGCCGTTTGAAAGGTCACCCAGTTACCTTCGATCGGTCGACGTATTACAAGATGTCGATCCGAATATGGTTCGTCGCCTAGTCGGCTCCAGAGTGTAATGTCACCAGCTCTTAGTCGAAGGTCATCTTCAATAATAGTTTGTATTCTGGTACGCGGACTTACTGTGGAAAGGGTTACTCCTTCGTCGGGAACAATTAGTTGGAGAGCTTCCGGCTGCTCTATCCACATTTCATCATCTGCAGGGGACGCCTCGTCTTCTTCTTCGCCTTCTCTGTGTCGGTCATGACCCGACTCTGGCGGTACTTCATCATGGTCGGTCTCCCTAGGGTTTTGCTGCAGCTCTGCGGCCCTTTCTCGTCTGGCTTCCCTTTTCTTCTGTCTTTCATCCCTTTCGATTCTCTTAATGTCCGACATACTGTCGTACAATACTATGCCTTCAGTTCATCTTCGGTCGATTATGCATTACTGGTGACGACGGCTCTGGTCGACTAGGATCCACTATGCTCTAGGTCCGACACACGACCAGCTACCCCCCCATGGCCTACCCGACGCTTTTTAGAAAGCCCGGATGGTGTCTATTTACTCAGGAAGTATTCCCACTCCCTTTCGGCAATGAATTTTTCCCACTGCTTCTGCTTCTCCGCCCAGTTAGTGTTTGAGGGTGGTTCACGTAATAGAGGTCGAGGTTCAACGATGTGCCCTGCTCCTTTCTCTATTAGAAACTTGAACAGTAAATCCGGTAAGGAACACAAGAATTGATCAGTAAATTCTGTGAAAATTTTCTGTCGAACAGTTTCCATAGAAGTCCTGTCTTCGACTGCTTGTTCCTCACAGAAGTCATCGGCTATCTTTTCGAACCACTCCGAGAGATTTGTACGTCCTCCTCGGATCAGTTTCTGGAGTAACTGTGCTTCTTTAGTCTTGTCCGGTTTTCTCATCCAAAAGCTGCTTCAGTATATGTGGCACGGATTCGACAAATTTTTCGTGAGTTTCAGTGAAAAATCTGGCTTTTGCTTCTGCGACTGTCAATCTGTTCCTTCTTGCGTAATTTTGTAGATAGTTAGCAATTTTTCGCTCCCATCAGTCCTTTATCTCCTGCTCTGGTATCATATGTGAGCATATAATCCATCTATGTACTACCGGCAACAGAACCAATGTTGTAATCTCACTGATCACATAAGGTTACCAATAATACATAAAATATACACAGATACAAGAGACAAGAACTGATAATATGAACAGATTATATTATTCTCAATAGATCATACAAAGCCAAGAACTGAACTACATTCTTGTGTGGCTCAACAGCCTAATATATACAGGTTACAAACAGTTACAATCATAACTACCTGTCGGTTCACCGAACCGACACGACTATTAGTTAACAGACTAACTACTGTGTTTACTCAGCCGACCGACGTAGTCGGTCTCTCGACTTAGTCGGCTGATCGACTAAGTCGGTCTTCGTTCAAGTCGACTTATGTCGACTTGCTCCTTCTACAGAGCCCCACCATTGTTTCTTTCAGTTTTCCAGTTTCCTTAATTGTAGCACAATTTACTATTTTTGGCAGTTTTCGGGTCCTAAACTTTCGGAGTCGTTTCGAGGCCCTAAACGACGTTTTTTCGGCATCGAATGGTTGGACAAATATGAGTCCGCTCCGGACTCTATATTTGTCATTTGTGGATGTAGTCCTTAAACAAAATATTTCTAATGATGTATCATGTGTGTCAAACAGAGGTAGTATGCTAAAGTTACGACCCCAGGAAATTGATGTACCAAGTTACCCAACGGGGCCCACATTCTGGTGTTTCATCTCCTAGGGTTATGTTTTTGGATGTGTAGGGTTTCTATTATTTCTCAATAATATATAGGCCTTCGAGCCTCATTGTAACAGAGAGTTCAGAGGCATGTAGCTGCCACATCTCTTCTCAGAGATAAGCTACCATCACTCTAGCTAGTTTATTTCCATTCTGTATGTAAACCAGTTCCAGTTATTGATTAATGAAATGAAGCATTATTTCCGCTGCATATTTGTTTCTACGGTTATTTGTGTATTCTGTTGCGTTCCTGCATAAATACGGATCAATGGTATCAAAGCAATCTGCTCTTTCTCGATCCTTCTTTACATGTCCCCAACGAGGGCGGGGTATAAAGAGTTAGGGCTCGATCTAGTTGAACCTTTGCAAGATCAGCCTCGCAAATCCCGACGGCCACCCATGGGGGACGAAAAGAAAGACGAGGGCACAGAAGGTCTGTTGCAGCTCCAACTTTTTTCCCAAATTTTTGAAAAATTTTGGACCCTCCTATTGATTTTATCTTGCCTAGATTTTTTTTGGTTTTCTAAACTTATATGTTTTTTCCCTCTACTACAAATTTGGATTTTCTTGAGTTTGAATTGAGGTAAATTGTTTCCTTCATTTCCGAAGTTGGATGATCTAAATCTGCCTTTGTCTAGCTAAAGCTTTTGATTATGGAGTTTGTTTATTTTTTAACATTTGCTCTATCGATGATTTTGTTTTAGCACTATCGGAAGTCAGTTGAAGTTTAAGTCGTAACTTTAGTTATCTATTCCACCATTGTTTTGGAGGTTAAACGAACTGATTTCATCGCTGCCCAGCCAAGAATCTTTTCAACACTTAATTTTTCTTTGAATTTTTGATGGTTGGTTTTATCGCTATCAGAGGGCAATCGAAGTTTGAATCGTAGCTTTAGTTCTCTACGCAGCCACCGTTGCGGAAGCTAACTAATGAACGTCCCAATGGAAAGTCATGTTTTTCACCGATGGGCTTTTAACTCCTTTGTTTATTTTTCAAAAAAAATTTACTTTTTGACTTTCGACATTTTTGTTTTATCATAGTCGGAGTTCTAGTCTCAAGCGACGTCGCCGTTTCAGAGGCCTTGTTGTTTGTCTCGCTGACACTGCGGAGATGCCTAGTGTTAATTTCGTCGATCTGTAGTTTTTAGAACCTCTGATCGTTGACGTTTTCATTTTATCGTGGAAGTTGTTATTTGTATGCTTTCCACCATAGCGGCTCCTTAGTGAACTATCTCGCTGATGATCAGTGGTTTCGATCTCCGATGCATGTACGGCAGCTTTTAATGCTTTGTTTCGCCGATGTTTTATTTTGTCCTGGAACCCTTAGTCTATATGGTTTCCACTGTTGCAGCTACTAAGTGACCTAACCATCCGACATATAGTGCTTCCGCCCGCCGATCAGAGTTTCGTTTTTGCCCGATGCTTAGTAATTCTGCTCGCCGAGAAGGTTTTTCCCGCCTTTTTTGTGTGTTGTTACTCTTTTTGATGATGGCAAAGTTTTTTCGTGGGTTTTGGTCGAGTATAAGTTTCTCCGAGATGAAGATCACAATTTAGGGTTCATATTTGGTAGTTACATTGTTATGATTCATGCTTTCATGATTTCGAGTTAGTCCAGATGTGGCCTGGATTGAGGTAGAGAGTCTTTTTATTGAACTTGTGATTTTAGTTTGGACAATGGATTTAGCGGATTTCAAGACACAAACTCGCAGGATTTCTTTATTTTGTCATTTTTTCTTTTTCATGCATTAACACTGTATATAGTTTATTTTACAGAATGCATACGGAGAAGGTAAATGGACTGATACAATTTTTTTTTGGTTATTTATGACAGGGTGATTTCTGCTGTAGAGAAGATATGTCTAGAAGACAAAGCAGAAGAAAGGAGGCAGCAAGGAAGAAAGAGAAAGAAAATGAAGAAGCAGAGATGAAGAAAGAGAAGAAGAAAGTAAGGGTCTGAGATCTCAACAGATCGATAGCTGCAGAGGCCCAGGCTTGGGAAAAGTTCATCAGTTACCAAGCTGGTCCCTTTTTATAAAGTGCTCTTAAATCTTAATCTTAAATGTAACGTATTGTATAAATCATGAGAACTCACTAAAAGACAAAATTGTGAGATTAAACGGTTGGGGGGAGCCCAAAGGTCACAAGGGGCATCCCAAAGGTTTGATGCTTGGTATAAATATAGGATATTTAGATGTAATGAAGGAATTTTTCCTAGATAGATTAAGAATAACTATTTCCTTTTGCAATAAAGAATTACAAGTTTCCTGTTGGAGAAAGCTTGGTGGAATTTTTCAAATGTTGTGCTATGGATCCGTTGAATGTGAACTATTTCATTTTCAGCTTGTGTCCATTAACTATGAGATCGTTCTTGTTTTGAATGTGCTCTAGTTTATTCTATGAAATTTCCACTGTGGGTAATGAAGGATTTTCATAAACAATAAGCTATCGTGTTGTTCATATATCTATTAATGTTCATGTGTTTTGAAATAAGTAATAGCTATCTGTGATTTTTCTTAATGCATTTGCAGAAATACATTACTCATTGATAAATGATAATCTTTCTCCCCAAGGATAGGTTAGATAGTTAGTTTTAGTTTCTTGCTCTGTGTGATTTATATGCGAGAGAGTTAAGACGAGAGGTAAGAACCTGCACATCACATTGTGACCACTCCTCGTATTCTCTATCAATTTGAATTCTTAGATAGGCACTTGCATATCATACTTAAATTCAAAAAACTAAAAATATACACGGTGGATCGGGCCCTAACCAGTAAAACCTTGTATTTTGTTACTTGACCTACGGTAGCCGGACCGTAAACCGGATGAATTCCCCATACCAAATAGTAACGAGCTAGTTGGGAACGTTTACTGGGGAGAATCCCTAGTTGTTGTTACCTGCGATTTTCCAAGCCTCAACAGTTTTTGGCGCTAGAAAGAGGGCCGCCAATGCATGGTTGGCCGAGGAAACCCATTTTCTCGAGATTATTCCACTGGTGACAGTTCTGAATGCAGTTTGTTTCCCAATCCAATTCCCGAAGAGAAGGGTAAAGATTTTTTGTATCATGTCAATAACGAAGTAGTTGACGATTTGAGAAGAATTACCAGGGCTTATGTGAAGAAGATCGGAGGATTACCGATTATCCCTGCCTTACCCAGAAGAGAATATTGGAAGAAAGACCTCCCTATATTGGAAGACGCAGTGTTGATTGGATATTTTGAAGAACTGGTAGAAACAACCTTATAGGAATTTGTTCATCCTTTGAATCAGTTGGACCCAAATACACCTTACTATCCACCTATTCATACCCCTGTTCATTCACCACCTCACTCTCCACTTAAAATCATGGAAAATGTAAACGTAAATCAGCCACCCAACCCACCAAATCCACCACCTGCTTGGAAGGCTAGGTCACCTTTAAACCTGGCACCTCCTTTGCATGATTTGCCTCAAGCCTTTGAGAAAATGTTGCCTAAGTTTGACCTAAGGGAAAAGATTTTGGTAGATGATCATTTGCAAAGATTTTACTTGGCTATAGAAGGACCACGAGCTGGAGAACATGAAGATGTAGTCTGTAGATTGTGTCCACATACTCTGAAAGGAGCAGCAGCCTCATGGTATTTTGCTCTACCTGCAAATTCAATCATAGACTGGGACACATTTGAAAGAATATTTAGGAGTAAATATGCAGTCTAAAAAACTCATGCAGCTGTAATTAAAGGGTTATGCGCTTTAAAGAAAGAAAGAAAAGAAAAAGTGCATAGTTTCACTCAAAGGTTTGTTGCTTATATAATAATTTTTCTGCAACTGATAAGCCATCTGATAAAGTTCTGATTGAATACTATACTTCAGCTCTAGGACCTGAATTGGCCATGTTTTCCAAGATGTTAGTCAAGCCTACATTGTCAGAAACTTATGAAGAAGCTGAGAGAGTAGAAGCTAAAAAAGAGAGCATAGAAGATTATCCTAAGCAGTCAGGAGAAAAAACTTTTGGCAAGAAAGCGTTGTTACTGACTAAGCCTAAGGATAAGCAATCAAATAATTTTGAAGGAATGTTGAAAATGATGAAAAAACTATCTAATGGAGTGATAGATTTGGAAAAAGAAAAGGAAGCTCATAAAGCATACAAGCCTTACTATAAAGAGAGAGAAGAAAACAATCAATCTAAACCTCCTCCACACAGTCCTGCATCAATGAATTTAAGTGAGGTAGGTATGGATAATTTTTGCACCTTTCATCAGCAGCCTCATTCTGAGAAAAATTGTCCTCAATGGATAAATTCGATGACATTAGTAATGAATCAACTATTGGACTCCAAACTAATAGAAGCTGATAATCAACCCACTGAAAAACAAGAAGACGATGCTTTAGTTTTATGGGACTGTGTCTCACTTTTTGATACAGAAGAGGAAGGTTCACTGAAACAGTAAGAAACATTAGAAACAAATGTGACAACAAGAAGTCAAGGTTTGTTAAATAAAGACAATTCAATACTGTTGAAAATTAAGAGACTTCAAGAGAATGTAAAGAAAATTCAGAAGAGCACCACAACTGATAAAATACCTGAATTTACCATTACCATTCAAGATCCGAAACAAGTCAACATGCTTGTTAAGCCTATTGAAGACAAAGTTGATAATGTCAAGGAAAATCTCAAAGCACCTGAGATGGGGTACGATATTGTGGAGGACATTAAAAGGGCTAAGGCAAATATTTCGTTATTTGAAATGTGTAATGTACCTCAACAGAAAGAAAAATTGATAAAAGCACTTGAAGTACCAGAGGAAGAGCTTCCCACTAACAACCAACCTATAGAAGAAATTGTCAAAGCAAGTGTGGGAGGTAAGGCTAGGTTTAAAACCCCACCTTTCCTCCTGACTTTTGAGATTTTAAACCATAATCTGCACAATTGTTTAGTAGACTCAGGGTCAGCAGTCAATGTTATGCCGCTTTCAGTCTGCAAGAATATCAATGGACAACCTAAACCAACTACCTGGCAGGTTACTCAGCTAGACAGGACCAATGTGAAATTAGTCGGGGAAATGGAAGATGTTCTGATTCGCTTATCTGCAAATGAAAAGATATGTCAATACATTGATATTGTAGTAGTAGACATACCTGATGTTTATGGACTTGTTTTGAATCGAGGCTGATCAACAAGGCTAAATGGATATTTCGCATTAGATTGGTCACATCTATGGTTGCCTCATAAGGGAAGTCCAAATCAGATAAAAATATTAAGAGAGCCCCACATGAAGCACAATGTTACTCAATTGGAAGAAAAAAATGAACCAGTGAATTCTGTGTTGGGAAATTATCTAGTTGAGCTAGAACCAAGAAATTAACAAGCTGAAGAAGCCAGCAACATATCTGACACCCATCCCGATCTCCTTCGATTTTCGTGGGATGATGAGATTGATTGTAAAATAGTAGATTTAGTTTTAGATATAGTTTTTAATTCAATACCAGTAGAATTAGATAATGGGTAGGCCTTTTTCAATTTGCAGTCAAGCCTAGCCCCTTAACTTACAAGTTTCCATATTTATAGGGGTGGGCATAGGACTGACCAGTTAGTGGTTTAGTTCTCAAACTTTATTTTTATTGGTTTTTATTTCTTGATTATCTTGTACATAAATAAACTAATTTGGTTGTTTATTTTTTATTTATTTTATTTATGTTTGTTTAGTTAGATTTTGATTGATTTCAATAAAACTTAGCAAACTTTTGGTTGCATGGAGAGCATCAGAATTCAGGATTAACCAAAATCTTTGATTATAAGACTGTGTATTATTGATTTATCTGAAAGTATTCTTCTAGTTTAGCAATTTTCCTAAATGCCTATGAACACATTGAAGTCCTACTTAATCCTTGTAAAATAACTTAGGATCGAAAGGTCTGGAATACTATTTCGGGGCTCCATGCATCTCACATTTAAAAAATGTCTTAGGGGGTGACATCAAAAGACCCATGGAAAGGAAGCAGGGTAAACAGTATATTATATATAAATGATCCCATGCCAAGAATTGAAATCCAAAAGGAAAATAAGAGTCAAAAATCTCCTAACAAAGCAATATGTATCAAAACGAAGTACTGAACCATATGAGTACAAAATTTCCAAAGTTCTTCTCCATTCGTGAGCTGAAAATTAAATACATCTCTCACACAAAAGGACACTATGGATAGAGGATCCTGAATAAAAAATTTAGAAAGAAAGGCATGCAGGAGGACTCAAAAAGGACAAAAAGGTCCAAAAGCACAAAAGTGCAAAATGGCATGGGAATGAGGAACAAATGAATATTTATGTTTACCATATGTTACAAGCCTATGGTGTCCAAGCTGGGAGCTACCCGAAGACAGAGGTAGATGCGAGAGAGTTAAGACGAGAGGTAAGAACCTGCGCATCACATTGTGACCGCTCCTCGTATTCTCTATCAATCTGCATTCCTAGATAGGCACTTGCATATCATACTTAAATTCAAAAAACTAAAAATATACACGGTGGACCGAGTCATAACCGGTAAAACCTTGTATTTTGTTACTTGACCTATGGTAGTCGGACCGTAAACTGGACGGATTCCCCATACCAAACAGTAACAGGCTAGTTGGGAACGTTTACTAGGGAGAATCCCTAGCTGTTGTTACCTGCGATTTTCCAGGCCTCAACAAGATCCTATCAAAATGTTGCAAAGTTCATCACCCTGTGGGAGCCCGATCGTGTTGGTATAGAAGAAGGATGGGACTTGGAGACTCTGTATTGACTACCGGGCGCTGAACAAGATCACTGTCCAGAATAGGTACAGAATATTATTTGGAGTTTTTTGTGTGTGTGTGTGTTTTTTTTGTGGCCCTAATTTATTGTAGCAGGCAAACATTGTTGGAGAAACATGCACATACCCTAATAAGCAGTCTAAAGTCTATCCTTTTGGAGCAGCAGTAATAAAGAAAAGAAAAATACAGTATCATTTTTTACAACAACCACACAATCCTATGAAAAGATGCCCTTATCCTTCCACGGTTAGGGCCCTCCAAAACAATACAGACCGAGTTTTGATGCGTTGATCGCAAATGTTTAACCTTGGGTTCCATTGGAAAAACTTACGCTTTGGCACATGATTTGAGATCATGTTTAATTGGATTCATGATCCAGGAGGATATTGATGGCCACCCACCTATTCCACTCGAAACCCCACCATTGTTTCTTTCAGTTTTCCAGTTTCCTTAATTGTAGCACAATTTACTATTTTTGGCAGTTTTCAGGTCCTAAACTTCTGCAACCGTTTCGAGGCCCTAAACGACGTTTTTTCAGCATCGAATGGTTGGGAAAATATGAGTCCGCTCTGAACTATATATTTGTCATTTATGGATGTAGTCCTTAAACAAATATTTCTAATGATGTATCATGCGCGTCAAACGGAGGTAGTATGCTAAAGGTTACGATCCCAGGAAATTGATGTACCAAGTTACCCAATGGGGCCCACATTTTGGCGTTTCACCTCCTAGGGTTATGTTTTTGGACGTGTAGGGTTTCTATTGTTTCTCAATAATATATAGGCCTTCAAGCCTCATTGTAATAGAGAGTTCAGATGCATGTAGCCGCCACATATCTTCTCAGAGGTAAGCTACCATCACTCTAGCTAGCTTATTTCCATTCTGTATGTAAACCAGTTCCAGTTATTGATTAATGAAACGAAGCATTATTTTCACTGCATATTTTTTTCTACGGTTATTTGTGTATTCTGTTGCATTCCTGCATAAATACGGATCAGTGGTATCAAAGCAATCTTCTCTTTCTTGATCCTTCTTTGCATGTCCCCAACAAGGGCGGGGTATAAAGAGTTAGGGCTCGATCTAGTTGAACCTTTGCAAGATCATCCTCGCAAATCCTGACGGCCACCCATGGGGGACGAAAAGAAAGACAAGGGAAGAGAAGATCTGTTGCAGCTGCAACTTTTTTCCCAAATTTTTGAAAAATCTTGGACCCTCCTTTTGATTTTATCTTGCCTAGATTTTTTTTGGTTTCCTGAACTCTATTTTTTCCCTCTGCTACAAATTTGGATTTTCTTGAGTTTGAATTGAGGTAAATTGTTTCCTTCGTTTCGAAAGTTGGATGATCTAAATCTGCCTTTGTCTAGCCAAAGCTTTTGATTATAGAGTTTGTTTATTTTTTAATATTTGCTTTGTCGATGATTTTGTTTTAGCACTATCGGAAGTCAGTTGAAGTTTGATTCGGAACTTTAGTTATCTATGCCGTCGCTATTTCGGAGGTTAAACAAACTGATTTCATCGCTTCCCATCCAAGAATCTTTTGAACACTTAACTTTTCTTTGAATTTTCGATGGTTGGTTTTATCGCTATCGAAGGGCAATCGAAGTTTGAATCGGAGCTTTAGTTCTCTACGCAGCCACCGTTGCGGAAGCTAACTAATGAACATCCCGATGGAAAGTCATGTTTTTCGCCAATGGGCTTTTATCTCCTTTTTTTATTTTTCAAAAAAAATTTACTTTTTGACTTTCAACGTTTTTGTTTTATCATAGTCGGAGTTCTAGTCTCAAGCAACGTCGTCGTTTCAGAGGCCTTGTTGTTTGTCTCGCCGACACTGTGGAGATGCCTAGTGTTAAGTTCATCAATCTGTAGCTTTTAGAACCTTCGATCGTCGATGTTTTCATTTTATTGTGGAAGTCGTTATTTGTATGTTTTCCATCGTTGCAACTCCTTAGTGAACTATCTCACCGATGATCAGTGGTTCCGATCTCCGATGCATGTACGATAGCTTTTAATGCTTTGTTTCGTCGACGTTTTATTCTGTCCCGGAACCCTTAGTCTATATGGTTTCCACCGTTGCGGTTGCTGAGTGAACTAACCATCCGACATATAGTGCTTCCGCCCGCCGATGAGAGTTTTGTTTTCACCCGATGCTTAGTAGTTCTACTCGCCGAGAAGGTTTTTCCTGCCTTTTTTGTGTGTTGTTACTCTTTTTGATGATGGCAAAGTTTTTCTGTGGGTTTTGGTCAAGTCTAAGTTTCTCCAAGATGAAGAGCACAATTTAGGGTTCATATTTGGCAGTTACATTGTTATGATTCATGCTTTCATGATTTCGAGTTAGTCCAGATGTGGCCTGGATTGAGGTAGAGAGTCTTTTTATTAAACTTGTGATTTTAGTTTTGACAATGAATTTAGCGGATTTTAAGACACAAACTCGCAGGATTTCTTTATTTTGTCATTTTTTCTTTTCATTCATAAACATTGTATATATTTTATTTTATAGAATGCATACGGAGAAGGTAAATGGACTGATACCGTTTTTTTTTTGTTATTCATGACAAGGTGATTGCTGCTGTAGAGAAGATATGTCTAGAAGACAAAGTAGAAGAAAGGAGGCAGCAAGGAAGAAAGAGAAAGAAAATGAAGAAGCAGATATGAAGAAAGAGAAGAAGAAAGTAAGGGTCTGAGATCTCAACAGATCGATAGTTGCAAAGGCCCAGGCTTGGGAAAAGTTCATCAGTTACCAAGCTGGTCCCTTTTTATAAAGTGCTCTTAAATATTAATCTGAAATGTAACGTATTGTATAAATCATGAGCACTCACTAAAAGACAAAATTGTGAGATTAAACGGTTCGGGGGAGCCCAAAGGTCACAAGGGGCAGCCCAAAGGTTTGTTGTTTTGTATAAATATAGGAGAGTTAGATGTAATGAAGGAATTTTTCCCAGATATATTTGTGAGAGTATGTTGTAAGAAGAACTATTTCCTTTTGCAATAAAGAATTACAAGTTTCCTGTTGGAGAAAGCTTGGTGGAATTTTTCAAATGCTGTGCTATGGATCCGTTGAATGTGAACTATTTCGTTTTCAGCTTGTGTCCATTAACTATGAGATCATTCTAACTCTTTGAACTTGTGTTCTTGTTATGAATGCACTCTAGTTTATTCTATGAAATTTCCACTGTGGGTAATGAAGGCTTTTCATAAACAATAAGCTATCATGTTGTTCATATATCTATTAATGTTCATGTGTTTTGAAATAAGTAACAACTATCTATGATTTTTCTTAATGCATGCGCATAAATACATTACTCATTGATAAATATAATCTTTCTCCCTAGGGATAGGTTAGATAGTTAGTTTTAGTTTCTTGTTGTGTGTGATTTAGATGCGAGAGAGTTAAGACAAGAGGTAAGAACCTGCGCATCACATTGTGACCGCTCCTCGTATTCTCTGTCAATCTGCGTTCTTAGATAGGCACTTGCATATCATACTTAAATTCAAAAAACTAAAAGTATACACGGTGGACCGGGCCGTAACCGATAAAACCTTTTATTTTGTTACTTGACCTATAGTAGCCGGACTATAAAGTGGATGGATTCCCCATACCAAACAATAATGGGCTAGTTGGGAATGTTTACTGGGGAGAATCCCTAGCTGTTGGTACCTGTGATTTTCCAAGCCTCAACAAGATCCTATCAAAATGTTGCTCGAGGAGGCCCTTGAAAAACAAAGGAACGTGATGATGGATAACTTTGTCCAGATCCTTCAACGACTTCCCACTGGCAGCGCATCTGCATCTAGCAGACACTTTGGAGGCGCAACCCCTTTTAAGGTACAAGTAAACTTCAACATTCCCATATTTGTTGGCCGAATAGATGCAGGCACCGTAGATAGATGGTTGAATCTATTAGAAGGATATTTTTTGGTTCATGACTTTTCCGACCAGGAAAAGATTGCTTTTTCTCTACTCAAAGCCGCCCCCCATGTCAAGGCCTGGTGGGAAACCTACTGTGAGAGAAAGGACGAGGAGGAACCCTCTCTATTCTTGGCCGTACCAACTTGGAATTCTTTCTGAGATGCCATAAAGGGACAATATTATCCATTGGGGAGCTATGAGGACAAGTACATACAGTGGACTACATTGCGGCAGTAAAGAGATCAAGATGTGCATGAGTTGACGAATCTATTCCATACCCTGTGCACCAAGTTGGGTATCAAAGATTCAGAGAAACATTTGGTGTTGAAGTACCGCAGTTGTCTACAGAGATACATTCAGGAGGAAATGGAGTTCCTCGACATGTCCTCGCTCGGTACGACATATCCGTATGCTGCCAAAATTCAAGCAAAAAAAGTGAGACTTTGGATCTGCAAATCAGAAGTAAGGGAAAGGTGCCCCAAAACCATAGAACCAAGGACACAACCAAGGCTTGGAGACTCAAGAAAACTTGTCAAAGCCGCAAGCAAAGAGAAACACCGCAAATCCGAAGAAGGAATCCGAAAAGTGGTGCAAGTTCCATAAGAGCCCCACTCACAACACAAGTGAGTGTCGGTCGAAGCAGTCACTGGTGGCCGAGATAAAGGATTCTGAATCAGATGCATACTCTGACACTGAATCAGAACTCGAGAAGGGGAATGACAGAGGGAAGAATATTATCTATGTAGAGCCCAACGTCACCATTTCCACCATGAAGATCCAAAAGGAAGAACCAGAATATTCAGAGGAGGTGGAGCGTCTTTTCCACTCCCAGATGTGGGTAAAGGGTTCCTCACTATAGTTCATTGTCGACAGTGGGAGCCAAAAGAACCTGATTTCAGCATAGGTCTTGAAGCGGTTGGGTTTTCCAACCACAGCACACTCGCAGCCATCCACCATCGAGTGGCTTCACCAAGGACGGGATCTTCGCATCAGCCAGCAGTGTCACCTTCCCTGTAGCATCAAACCCTTCACTGATGAGGTATTATGTGATATTCCTCCTCTTGATGTTTGTGATGTATTATTAGGTCAACCATACTTATGGAAGTGACATGCTGTGTATGAGTCCCAGCCTCGTGCTGTTATTATTACGTTGGGAAATAATTTGTACAGGATACTAGAGATACCACCTCCTGCTACTATCTCTTTGGTTACTGCAAAATAATGCAGTAAGCTCATTTCCAAAACCAGAAAGTTCATTTTCTTGATGATCCGCCCTCGGGGAAAGAAGAAGATTGTGGCCATGACCTCTAGATAGGGCCCCTCCGCACGCCAAAAACAAATGGACAAGGTCATGGAGGAGTACCGAGACATATTCACCTCACCCAACGGGGTGCCTCTCCACTGTCAGGTCAAGCACCCCATCGATCTGACCCCAGGTGCGCCGCTTCCCAATGGACCGATATATCGACGCTCTATTATGGAGAATGATGAAATCAAGAGGCAAATTCAGGAGCTTCTACAAAAGGGTCACATCTGGCCAAGTCCATCGCCCTGTGGTAGCCCGATCGTGTTGGTACAGAAGAAGGATGGGACTTGGAGACTCTGTATTGACTACCGGGCGCTGAACAAGATCATTGTCCGGAATAGGTACCCGATCCCACGGATTGATGACCTCCTAGATGAGCTTAAGGGGGGAAAATATTTTAGAAATATCAACTTAAAGTTCGGGTATCACCAGGTACCGATCGAACCAACCGATGTCTGGAAGATTGTCTTCAAATCCAGGGAGGGCCTTTTCGAATGGTTGGTCGTGCCTTTCAGGATGACGAATGCTCCTGCAACCTTTATGAGACTGATGGACAACATCTTGAGGCCATTCACCAACTCATTTTTAGTAGTGTACTTGGATAACATCCTGATATTCAGCCAGACTTGGGAAGAGCACCTCCACCACATCCGACAGGTCCTCCAAACACTGCGGCAACACAAGTTGTGTGACAACTTGGACAAGTACACTTTTGGCATGACCCAGGTTCGGTATCTAGGATACATTATTGATGAGTTTGGGGTACATATGTATCCAACCAAGATCCAAGTCATTTGGGATTGGCCAGCCCCAGCTACTCTAACAGAGCTTCGCAGCTTCCTAGGCCTTGCTAATTTCTATCGCAGATTCTCGTTTGGATTCTCTCATATCACTTGGCCCTTGAGTCAAGTCACCAATGGACGAGCGAAAGCAAAATATTTTGGTCGAAAAATCAACAGAAGGAGTTTGTAGAATTGAAACATCGCCTCTATTGTGCCCCAGTACTCACATTACCTGACTTGCAACAACCATTTGAGATTGAGATAGATGCCTTTGACTATGCTATTGGGGCAGTCCTTACTCAACAAGGGAATCCAGTTGAATATCACAGTGAGACACTATCCAACACAGTACGTAAATATCCCACTTATGACAAAGAGATGTATTCCATTGTAAAGGCTTTCCGACAATGGAAGCATTACATTTTGGGGAAGGAAACAATCATTCACACAGACCACCGACCCCTACAGTTCAACAAACACAAGGGAAGTTACAGAACGATTGCCATCAGAAGTTGTCCACATATCTACAACAGTTTCATTTGAACAATAAGTACAAGAAGGGAAGCCCCAATAATGTTGCAGACTACCTCAGCCGACCACCGATTATGGCAATAACCACCGTGCTCAACTGTTGTGGGCATGAGACTTCTGATTGGTTGTTTCTCTACAAGAGCGATCCAGAATTCAGCCACACATACCAAACACTCTTGGAGGGAAACCAAGTTCCAAAATTTCACCTCCAAGATGTACTAATATGTCACATGGGACACC
This sequence comes from Pseudotsuga menziesii, assembly GCA_001517045.1. NCBI lineage: Eukaryota > Viridiplantae > Streptophyta > Pinopsida > Pinales > Pinaceae > Pseudotsuga > Pseudotsuga menziesii. The sequence continues at coordinate 153,350 of LPNX011025543.1, read as the reverse complement.
TTTGTGTTCCTTCAAGCAAGCGTGCCAAGATGATTTGGGAAGCGCACTACAGTCGGGTCGCTGGAAATTTCGGGGTCGAGAAAATAGTGGTAGTACTGCAAAATTATTTCTATTGGCTGAACCTTTGACAGGACATCGGGAATTACATTTGATCCTGCACTTCATGCACCATTTCCAAACCATCTATCAAGAAGCAAGGCCTCTATACTCTGTTTCCTACCCCTAGTCGACCTTGGGAATCCATCTCCTGGATTACATGTCGGACCTTCCTTCTACTAAGCATGGAAACGACTATGTGTTTGTGGTCGTTGATAGATTCTGAAAGATGGCCATAATGGTGGCCTGCAAGAAGAATATCACAGCAGAAGCCACTGCTAAACTCTTATTTGAATGAGTGTGGGTACACTTTGGGATCCCACAGTCTATAGTCTCAGATCGGGATAGTAGGTTCCTTAGTACATTATGGTCTAGCCTATGGTCAATGCTATACACCAAGCTCACAAAGTCCACAGCTTTCCATCCCCAGACTGATGGCCAGATAGAGGTCGTCAACAAGATGATCGTACACATTTTGCGCATGTACAACTCAAAGCATCCATGCACATGGGATGAGAGCCTCCCCTATGTAAAACACAGCTATAATTGGACCCTCCACAGCTCAACCAACCACAAACCCTTTCAAGTGGGCTTGGGATTCCACCCACTATGTCCCATTGACGTAGCCATGCCATTTGCAGCTACTCAGGCTAATTCAGCTCATATCCAGTCTGAATTTTCCATGGCGAACAGATTCATTAAGCGCATTCAGCACATTCGGAAATAGTTTCATGACATATTGGACAAATCCAATGCTAAGTAAAAGCAGTGACATGATCAGCATCAGGTGCAACACAAATTCCAGGTGGGCGACAAAGTGTGGCTACATTTGCAGAAGGAGCGCCTCGTTGGACCCCATCGCAAGCTTCCCTCGCTTCGATATGGGCCATACACCATCACCAAGGCTATCAGGCACAATGCCTTTGAGCTCAGTATTCCACTATTCCTTGTTCTGCACCCAGTGTTCAATGTGGACCGCCTTCGGCCCTACTTTCCACCTCTACTGGACACATCAGTCGTGGCAGAACAACTCACACCAACAGAGTTAAAGCCCGACTACATGGAACAAGCCACAACTGATCGGATTATGGACACAAATATCAAGAACACCCATCGGCAGAAGATCCATCTATATCGATTTTTCAAAGCAGGCTAACTCCTTCACCAGGGACCAAGTTCAGCAGAAGTTTCCTCATCTCATGGAGGAACTCAACGTAATGGGGACCATTGCTTCCTAAGTGAGGAGGAATGATCCAGAAGGATATTGGTGGCCACCCACCTATTCCACTTGGAATCCCACCATTGTTTCTTTCAGTTTTCCAATTTCCTTAATTGTAGCACAATTTACTATTTTTGGTAGTTTTTGGGTCCTAAACTTCCGGAGCCGTTTTGAGGCCCTAAATGATGTTTTTTTAGCATCGAATGGTTGGGAAAATATGAGTCCATTCCGGACTCAAAATTTTTCATTTATGGATGTAGCCCTTAAACAAATCTTTCTAACTATGTATCATGTGCATCAAATGGAGGTAGTATGCTAAAGTTACGACCCCGGGGAATTGATGTACCAAGTTACCCAACGCGGCCCACATTCTGGCGTTTCACCTCCTAGGGTTAGGTTTTTGGATGTGTAGGGTTTCCATTGTTTCTCAATAATATATAGACCTTTGAGCCTCATTGTAACAGAGATTTCAGAGGCATGTAGCCGCCACATCTCTTCTCAGAGATAAGCTACCGGCACTCTAGCTAGTTTATTTTCATTTTGTATGTAAACCAGTTTCAGTTATTGATTAATTAAATGAAGCGTTATTTCCACTGCATATTTGTTTCTACTGTTATTTGTGTATTCTGCTGCATTCCTGCATAAATCCGGATCATTTCACTTGGTTACATCTAAACTTTAGTGGCAGCAGTAAAGATTAAAAGCCCAAAATTTGCATAGGTCACTTTTGTTGGAGGATGAGAAGTCCTTTGGAAGTCTAACTAGCATCTCCATTTTGACAGTATCGAGTTTAAGTGGCATGCACAATGATGAATAACCAATGAAAGTCAAGATCCAAGTTTGTGGAGTATATATACAGCATACAACCACATTCAACTAGAACTTTGGTCATCCAAATTGACATCCTTACAGTAATGTACATACAGTTGTGAAAGGTATGTGATTAATATTATGATACTAATAGTGCTTATATTGATGATGATACACCAGTCTGTATGATAATGAAAACATTAGTGATGATTTTTCCACCATGATGACTATGATGAAGCACAACCAAGTGAGCATGAACAGCGGTAAATATGCACTGGTACAGTTCATTAATATGATGATTTGATGCATGATATGACTATGTATGAGGATGATGTCTTGTACACCATGATGCATACACCTTTTGAGGATGATGTAGATTGAAGTATGTATATAGTGCATGCTATAGAAGATGATATGTACAGAACTAGATTCATACCTCATGATGATGTACATATACAGTGAAGTGTACAAGTATCTTGGTATATTACAGTACAATATACAAAAGTGATGATGCCTTTACACAATATGCACACAGCCAGCAAAGGTTGATGATGGATTGATGACATATTGGTGTTGATGTTGTTTACTATGATGATGACCTTAATGGTTATTTTGGTTTCCTTAAGACATGCTCAGTTTGACATACCTTTTGATGATGATAGCAGCAATGGTGTGACATTGATACCTTAAACAGAAGTGTCTCTTGTATTAATAGAACTTGATGACAAGTTGTATTGCAGAAATGAAGAATGATGAGCAGAGAAGTTTGACCAACAGTATGATACATCTACAAAAGAAGACATGATGATGAAATGACAAGTGGGATGGCATCAACAATGTTGATGAATAGAGGTTGGTTGAGTAGCAGAGGTATATGACTGCTTGCAAGAAGAAACTTGCACGTAAGGATTGGACTCCTTCAACCCTTCTTATTTGGAGCTAAGAAAACTAGGTTGGGTCTTGTTACAAGAGTTGGTACTATTTTCATCAGTTGGTGTTGATTGTAATCAAGAAGATTGTAGTCTTCCATGTACAATAAATAAAGATCAAAATTAAAAATATGTGTGTGTCTCTTTTGATGTGATATTGTGCTTATGACTTATGATGAATTTGATTATGCAATTGATGACATAATGATTGATATACTTCAATTGATTAAAAGAAGGTAAAAGGTTTTAAATTTATTTGTTCATTGTTCCACAGTTATGTTTTTTTTTAATTTGAGGAATCTATGGTATTGGTTTCTTCTGTGGAAATTGAACCCAGGTGTTAGAACAATTACACTCACAAAAATTGCCAATTACACATGCAAATTACACACAAAGGAGACTGAATATGGAGCAGAACACTAATCTGTATTGAATAAGTGTACAATAGCCAACCCTATGAAGTCATAGGCTGCCACAATAAATAATTACATGAGAGATTCGAATGCATAAGGATGCCATTCGAATTTGGTCAAAAGCGGGCTTACTAGATCTAAGCAAATTCCCCATAGGTGCATAAAGCAGTTTCCAAATCTGTCTAGGAGCTCACGAATTGGAAAAATCAATTAGGCAAGATAATAGATGATGGAAGGAAAACTCATACATACTTTCCTTAGGAGAAAAGGGTGGAGGATGATGAGGACAAAAAACAAGTTAACTTCACCTAGTCAAACTTTCCCAATTGCCTTAAAACTCAACAAAAGCAGGCAATAAAGCAGAAAAAGCAGACATGCGCTAGGAAGGCCAGGAATAAAGCAGATTTCATTCCAAGTGGTTTCCCAAGCACTCCATGACTCAAATTTATCAAGTTTTACCACTTTGGATGTGTGGAGGACAACTTGCATAAGGTGGAATATGGAAACTAGGCAAATAAGACAAAAATTGGATTAATTAATGTCTAAGGTAGCTAACTATGGGTTGATTATTCTAACACCCACCCTTAAGCCTGACTTATGAGTAAAACATCAAACAATTATAGGGCCTAGAAACAAGGCTTAGTCACCCTTTACATACTGCATGTCCATTTAACCAAGGAAAGAGGCAAAAACCCAGTGGGAAAAATCCTCCCTTAAACATGGACAGTAAAACAAAATTTGAAAACCTTGTCATCCCTCATGCTTCACAGCATGATCAACAATCCCCAATAGTGATTTGAGATTGCTGAATGTCTTCTCACAAAAAACTTTGGTGAAGATATCTGCTACTTGTTCTAAAGATGAACAAAAGAGTAGGTGAATGGTGCCATCATGCACAAGTTGTCTGATGTAGTGCATATGGATCTCAATGTGTTTGATTCTCTGTCTCTGAACTGGATCATTGCAGATTCGAATGGTACTCTGATTATACCCAATAGATAGTAGTTGAGTATTCTGATTTGAATCCACACTCACCAAGTAACCCCTGCAACCATAAACATTGAGTTGCTGCATTTACAACTCATCTGTACTCTGCTTCTGTAGATGAGAGTGCAATGGCACTCTGCTTCTTGCTTGACCAGCTGATTGGTCCTTCAGCAAGCATGAACACATATCCTGATGTTGACTTTCGATCTGTGTTGTCACCTGCCCAATCACTATCAGTAAACCCAATCAAATCAAGATCAGATTTAGCTTTGTAGAAGATCCCATGAGTCCTTGTTCCCTGAACAAAGTTAAGGATCCTTTTGGTTGCTCTCCAATGGATCTCATGAGGCTGATCCATGTATCTTGAAGCCACACTTACTGCATAATAAATATCAAGTCGAGTATGTGTAAGATACAGCAAACATCCAATCAATTGCCTCAATTGCCTATACAGTGTATTGTTTACCATAGGTGAAGAATCAACTTCTTCAAGCATAACTCCTGAAAGGAAGGGAGTCTTTCTTGGCTTGCAATCCTTCATGTTGAATTTGTTTAGAAAATCCAAGGCATACTTGGACTGATGTAATTTGATTCCTTGTTTGGTTTGAGCAATCTCGAGCCCCAAGAATTGGCTCAATAAGCCCAAATCAGTCATTGAGAAAGCATGGTTCATTGCATCCTTCAAGGAGGCAATTTCATCCTTTGACCTTCCTGTAATGAGAAGGTCATCAACATACAAAACAATGATCATTAATGAACCATGAATCAGCTTCAAATAGACATTTGGATCTGACTTGCATCAAACAAAATTCAGTGATAGCAGAAAGCTATCAATCTTGGCATACCAAGCCCTGGGGGCTTGCTTAAGCCCATACAATGACTTCTTTAGCCTGCACATAAGAGATGAATTAGTAGCAAATCCTTGAGGCTGCTACATGTAAATATATTCAGTGAGATCTCCATTCAGGAAAGCACACTTCACATCCATGTGATGTACCTCCCACTGCTTCGAAGCTGCAATGGATAAGGCTAGCCTGATGGATTCCATCTTTGCCACTGGTGCAAAGGTCTCATTGTAGTCTATGCCATGTACTTGTGAGTATCCCTTGGCTACCAATATGGCCTTATATTTCAAAGGTGAACCATCAGCAGCAAATTTGGTTTTGTAAACCCACTTACACTGAATTAGCTTCCTCCCTGGGGGAAGATCAACCAGATCCCAAGTGTTGTTCTTTTGGAGTGAGATGAACTCTTCTTTCATGGATGTTTACCATCTTGGATCATGTGTTGCATCTTCATATGTCTGTGGGTCTAATTCAACCATCAGATAGCATTTCTCTGCAAACATAGGATCTTTCATGCACAGAGCACTCTCAAATTGAGATCTAGTCCTCCTAGGGTCATTAGGATTTCCAGCTAGTTCTCCAGCTGCATGAATGGTCTTTGCTTCCCATTTTGGTCTTGTAGGACTGTTAGGATCTGGAATTAAATCATCATTATCAGACATATCAGAATCAGCAAGTTCAACTATCTCTTCACTTACATTCAAAGGTTCTAGTGGTGAAGAGGATTCTCCAACTTCCACTGCTGCTAAAGGCCCTTCTTGGAACTGAACACACCTTTCAATGAAGGCTTTGTTTGTGCTCAAATTGATCAGCTTGTACCCTTTTGAATCTTCAGAGTACCCAATGTTACCACCTGAGTTGTACTTAGTGGTTTTTTATCAAGTGAGCCTGGTGAACTGGACAAGGATAACTTGTTCGAACTTCAGAGAACCTTCAGTCTTGCTTCTAGGAAGCTTTGTTGTACTATATCACATGTTCATACCCCATGGGGGAATTGTAATAAATGTTCTAGCATGATAATGTCTGTAAAATACTCAGTCTCTTAGACTTTATTTGTCAATCCGATCAGCCTAGGGTGTTTTTTCCCTTCGTTATTATTGGTTGTTGAATAAATGACTGATAATTTCTGAGTTTTTCACTCCATACCTCCAAAGTTGGGGTGGTCGGCTTGGCATTTAGGCCTATTGAGGTTATTAGAGTCTATGTGTCAATGTATAAACATGCTAGACATCATGGTTGAGTCATATGACCATGTCTAATTCCCCGTAGGTTTTTTCAATTTTTCAATTTTTTTATTTTTTCAGTGTTTTTTCCAAAAATTAAAATTTAATTTTTCCAAAACTTAGGCTATTTTTTAATAGTTTAATTGGAAAATTTGATTTTGTAATAAAAGTGGGACAAATAATCAGTTTCAGTCATGTAGGTGCTCATTTTCAAGCTAAGAGCACCATGTAAACCCATGGACCCACTATTTCCTAGTTTTGAGTGATTTTCCATCACTCAGGTCAGAAAGCCCCAAAAATCAATTATTGATTATTTTAATTAATAAATTGATGAATAATGGAGCAAGTCCAGAATCATAGATCAGTGGATTCTCAGCCGATTTGATTGAAATCAGTCAAATCTGAACCAGATTGACTAGATCTGACAAATCCTTGACTAAAGGAGGTGATCAAATCAGATCCAAAGTTGATCTTCAGCATTTTTTATGGGGAATTTTTCCCTCCCTCTCTCCTCCACAAGTTTTTGGCTCATCTGGATGAGTTTTGGTGGATGCTTCAGTCAACAGGTTGAGGTGTCAATCAGATCATCCCCCTGACTGACAGTTGCACTCAGTGAGACTCAGATCTGGCTCAGCTAGACACAGATCAGGCATTGATGGACTCTCCTTCAGTAGATTTGATCTATCTCCTTGGGATTTGCATCCCCCCTGGGCTGGATCTCCTGGTTTTTGTATATATCCAGGCACAAGCTCCCTCTTCCAAGCTAGTTAGAGTTGGATTGAAGGGATTTCTATTGTAATACTGTTGTAATCTTTTGATTGTTGAAATAAAGAAGCTTTGGAGGCCAAATGGTGTAATGCTCTCATATGTGTGGATTAAGCATTGTCTTACGGCTATTGATGTTGCCGGCTTTTCTCTCAATTTCTGCATCTGAACCCTATCTGGCTTGAACGATTCAGCTGAATCAATAGGAGTATAGTTGGGAAAGTAAGGTTACTTGTTTTTCTTATATCTCATAGCATATATGTTAGAATATCTAGATTATACATGTTTAATAAGTTTATTTGCATGTAATTCTTGTCTCTTTTTCATATATATATATCCAGATCTCATGAGGTTTCGTGCAGGATTGTGTGTTTAGCTTTCAGGTAGCAAGGATTGGATGAGCTGTGGATCTAGTTTGACTCCACTACACATCCAAAAATTTTGTGAAGACATTCCCCCTATGTATTCCACTAACAAGTTTCCATCGCAGATCTGCTTCAGCAACAAGCACTTCTCTTCTCCTTTTCCTCCTTCAAAATCAATTTTCTTACCTGGTTACTATGTTCGAAAGCTTTGTTATCATTTGGATTTGTTATATCAAAGTAAAATTTACATAGATCTTCTATTTCAAAGCTCATAGTCTAGATATTAATTCTGAAAAGTATCATTAAGCCTTCTAGATCTAGCATAAGGAAATCGTCAATTTTGCATGGCAAGTTAAAGAAAATCAGTAGGTTGCATGCTCTAGATTTCCTTTTCTGTTTTAAAAAGATTAAATCCAGAAATAAGTGCATATTTCATTGGCTGCACAAACAGCAAGACAAGATCCCAAGAAAAGCTTGCTTTCCTTGGTTCCTTTTTCACCTGTTTAGCTAGTTTTAACTTAATCTTTTTTAGTTAAGGTAGGCTGATCCAAAGGTACTCTTAAAGTGATTTTGGGTGTATGTTATTTTAACATGCTTGCTGGTTTTTAGCAGGTGTAACAGAAAATAAAATAAGATTATGTTCGAAAGTGGCCTCGGGAGCGTTCAAATCCCCCCAGGGGTCTCCCCTTTCACTAGAATTTACAAATTTTGCAAAGTTGTAAGATCTTGGTTTCATCCCGTATAAGGACCAAGAGGTTTCTGATATTTTAGTTTGCTGATATTTTAACCAATAATAATAAAATAATATCTTTTGAGTAGGCTCTTTCGAGCCCGCTCCCCAATGTCAATTTTTTACTTTTTGTTCATATCTTTTCAAATTACCGTAGCTCTAATCTGAAGGGTAGTATACTTTGATTCATTATCAATTTCATACTCCATATTTGATATTTCAAAGTAATCTTAATACTTACCCCATGACTTCCCGATTGACCCGAAAGGGGAAAGAGATGCGTGGTAGGACTAATTAGAAAACCGAAAATGTGTATCTGTGTTTTCCTTTTCATCATTTGTTTCTTCAGCTTTTATAAAATCAACCCCTCCTTGATTCCCCGATTGAGATCCACTTGGATCTAAAGATATTCTTGGAGGGTTTTCTTTTTAACAAGAACACCCATTTTAAAATCTACTAAAATTGACAAGACTCCGGTGTGTATGCTCTGCACTTGGCTAGGGTTCATCCAATCAGTCAAGCTGTATCAAAAGAATTTGAGTGACTAGAATAATTAGGAATCACTCTCCCAAATTGACAAACCATCAGGTGAAAATCCAACACCTAGATCAAACCATTACGGTGGCAAAATAACCAAAGGAAGCAGGAACTTCTGAAAAGTGACCTTGGGGCGCCGATCTCTATCACACCCTAACGGGTGCATTATGAACAATAGCCCCAGATACTCCATTCAGCCCACATATTCCTTGCGGGTAGCCGTGAAGGTTTAGTTTTGGACATACTCCAAGTACTCTCAGGTATATCTAGGGTCCACCCCTTCGCCTAATTTTAATCAACTCATATTTTCACATTAACTTAAAACGTACCAAGAGGCAATTGCAAAACATTCACTCCAAGCACATGCAAGTACATTGATTTTATTTTGACTCCATTCTAAGGCACTGGTTATTTTCTTGCTATATATTTATATTGTGTCTCAGCATTGTGCTTTCGTGCACTCATTTTTGTATCTTGTCATCTATGATTGTTTATGGTTAAATTTCAAACTCCTAAGTAACTCATTCAGTTTAACATCATCCTACTAAGTATTTTATCCTTAGTAACTTAATAGGGTCTACCCCCCTTGGCTCCTGTAGGAGTTGAGCCTAAACAAAGGAGTCAAGAACAAGGTGACAGCCTTGACTCGAGACTTGCCCCCAAGGACACACCGAGTGGCTTGAAGATTTCTGCCACGTGACCCAGGTGTGTGTAAGGTGGAAACA
>LPNX011025543.1:96855-142375 GCA_001517045.1 Pseudotsuga menziesii | reverse complement strand
AGACCTAGAACATACAATACATTGCTGAACTTACCATGGTCAAGATCAATCCTCCCTTTGCCCAAACTTTCAGTGAGAGAGTCATCTCCCAGTACTATTAGTGGAACTTTCGACATGTCAAGTGAGGTGAATGCCTCCTTGGTCGAAACCATATGTCTTGAAGCTCTAGAATCAATGATGAAACTAGGTGAGCTTGATGTGCCAACAACCAATGCATGAACTCTCTCTATGTCTTCTTAATTTGATCCGCCTTCCCTCTTCTTTGAGCTGTCAGGAAGGGAGATGTCATTCTTCTCCAGGAGTTGGGTCAGCATGTCAATTTGCTTCTTCATGCAGGAGCTTTCAGGATGATTTCCCTTACTACAGTATGCGCACTTGCTCATTTCTCCTTTGTTCTTCTTCTTTTGGGGGTTCTTATTGGAACCTTGGGGCTCCTCTGGAGACTTGTTCTTGTCTCTCTTTTTCTCAGGTGGCTTCTTATATTTCTTCTTTCCTTTTGGATCCACCCTTGAATCTCCAGCAACCAGAGCTTGGTCTTTGGAAGGTTTGATGGTGCCCATCATCACCAGTTTATCTTGTTCTTGTGTGAGAGATTCCATGAAATCTGTAAGGCTAGGCATTTTCCAAGCTCGAGCTGTCAACTCTGTGGCATAGAAGATCAATACAAACACTGAATAGTCAAGGCCAAGCTTAGAGAGTATGTCCAAAACCAGTTGCTCATCCTTCTTTTCGATCCCACATTGTTTTAGCTGCAAAACAAGGGCTTTGAACTTGGAAAAATAGAGTTGCAAGTATTCAAAGCTATTGGGACTCTGGGAGATCAATTCATTTTCAATTTGGTGTACCCTCATCTCATCTATCTTACCAAAAATCTCAACAAGCTTCTCCCATACTTCATTTGGTGATGTCAATCCATCAAGATGGAAAAGGAGGTCTCTGGATATGCTCAGACACAGGAGACCATAGGCCTCATCCCTCCTGTTATGCCATTTAATTTTCTCTGTAGTTGCATTGGGCTCTGCTTCTGTTTCCATAGTCACTCTGTAGAGGCCTTTCACTCTCAACAGTATCTCCATCTCTGATTTCCATTCAAAGAAGTTAAATGGAGTCAAGATGATCTTCTGAGATTGATCCATAGCTCAGAAATTGTCCCTTCAATCAGCATAATGCTCCCAGTCAATGATGTCGAACCTGCAATAACAAATTGGAAGGAGATAAATTGATCTACAAAGGCTCTGATACCATGTGTAAATTGAACCCAGGTGTTATAACAATTACACTCACAAAAATTTCCAAATACACATGCAAATTACACACAAAGGAGACTGAATATGGAGCAGAACACTAATCTGTATTGAATAAGTGTACAATATCCAACCCTGTGAAGTCATAGGCTGCCACAATAAATAATTACATGAGAGATTCAAATGCATAAGGATGCCATTCAAATTTGGTCAAAAGCAGGCTTACTAAATCTATGCAAATCCCCCATATGTGCATAAAGCAGTTTCCAAATCTATCTAGGAGCTCACGAATTGGAAAAATAAATTAGGCAAGCTAATAGATGATGGAAGGACAACTCATACATGCTTTTCTTATGAGAAAAGGGTGGAGGATGATGAGGACAAAAAACAAGTTAACTTCACCTAGTCAAACTTTCACAATTGCCTTAAAACTCAGCAAAAGCAGACAATAAAGCAAAAAAAGCAGGCATGCGCTAGGAAGGCCAGGAATAAAGTAGATTTTATTCCAAGTGGTTTCCCAAGCGCTCCATGACTCAAATTTAGCAAGTTTGACCACTTTGGATGTGTGGAGGACAACTTGCATAAGGTGGAATATGGAAACTAGGCAAATAAGACAAAAATTGGATTAAGTAATGTCTAAGGTAGCTAACTATGGGTTGATTATTCTAACATCTTCTTCTTCTCGATAGTTTCAGACCTTTAAGTTGGTCTATCATCAGGAGTTTTCAGGAGAGGCTTCTTTAGAAGTCTTCACGGAGGTAAGCTGTATTTCAATGTTTTATTAATATTTAGTCTTTTTTGTTTTTTAGGGTTTCGGTCGTCGGTTCTAATTTTGAAAATATTTTGTTTATTAATTTTTGGTAAATCAGGTTTTAGTAAAATAAAAAATATTTTATAAATTTTTAGTTTTAAATGTTATGTTGATATTGTTTAAAGTTTAATATATTTCAAATCCGAGCCTTTAGTTTTAGATAAAAACTTTAATTTATTAGTTTTAATTTAATATTATTTAAAGTTTAGTATATTTAATTTTGAGTTTAAAAGTTAATTTTAGTTTTAGATTAAAATTATTAAATTAATTGTTATTATTGGTCTTAGTGTAATGTAGTTTAGTTTTTTTTTTTTTTTTTGATAATGTTATATTAGGTTTTGGATTCAAATGATTTAAATAAAGTTTAGCCTAGATTTGATAATTGATTTATTGTAATGTTATTCTTTAAAATTTTGTTTTCCCGGGTATAGTTTTTTGGTTTTAAGTTTAGTTAATGTTTAGTATGATTAGGCTCTTAAAAAGATTTTTAGCAAAAATGAAGTTTTTGAGAGAGTTTTGTTTATCAGTTATTGTTTCGGTTTTTGAGGATTTCAATGACAAGTTTTCAGGAATCATTTAGCTTAAGGCCATCATCACGGTTTAAGTTCTTAGGGTGTTTCTCGATTTCGAGTGCTTCCCTTATTTTCCTTTTGAAATGGTGAGGGACAGCTGTAAGTACCTTCGCTTGTTTGAGACACATTTTGTGCTTGGTATCCTGCGAGTGTTGTGTGACAGCAAAGTTCTTGACCCTGTAGTGGTTTATGTCAACACCATGTTCTTTTAAGCGTGTCTTAATTGAATAACATGTTTCACCGATGTAGACCTTGTCACATGAGCAGGGTATGGAGTAGACACCTTGGAGTAGTTTTTTATCGATTGGGTCTTTTGCAGATTCTAGCATGTTCCTGAGGGAGTTAGGAGGGGCGAAGGTTACCTTGATGTTTCGCTTCCTAAGTATCCTAGCGATTTTGTTGGTGGTGCCATGGATGTAAGGGAGGATTGCTAAGGGTGTGTCGTTATTATTGTTTTCTTTTTTCATTTTTCCTATTATTGTGCCATTCTTTCTTGTCGACTTTTTTGATGGTGTCTTTGATTTGTTTGTCATTGTATCTGTTGTTTATGAAGGATTTTGTAAGACGGTCTAGTTCTTGTTTTAAGTGGTCTTTGTCAGCAATCCTAATGTCTCGGGTTACTAGTCTATTGATTATGCCAGTTTTTTGTGCAGGGTGGTGGTGAGAATTAGCGTGAAGGTATCTGTGGGTGTGTGTTTGTTTTCGGTAAACCTGGTGCCTAAGGGATCCATCTTGTTTTCCTCATTGTGAGAATGTCTAGTAATGGAAAACAGCCCCCCTCCTCTTTTTTTGTGGTGAATTTTATGCTGTCGAATTGGTTTTTGAGGTGGTTGGTGAATTCTTTTAACGACTCTTCTCCATGTGGCCAATTGCTATATACGTCGTCTATGAATCCCAGCCACCATTTTGTCTTTAGGGGGAAGAAATCTATTGCGCCTTTCTCTAATTTTTCCATGAAGATGTTGGAAACTATTGGCGAGAGTGGTGATCCCATTGCCACTCCTTCATTTTTCTCATAGATTTCCCCTCTAAAGGTGAAGAATGTCGACTTGAGACATATCTCCATGAGCTTCGTAGTTTCATCATTGTTGATTATATCCCCAATAACCTTTACGGAATCATTGATTGGTATCTTTGTGTAGAGAGATATCACATCAAAACTTGTAAGGATGTCACTTTCCTCAACCTTCCAATCCTTCATCATTCCTACTAGATGTGTCGAATATTTTACATAGGAGAAGGTTTTGCCTACGAGGGGGTTTAGTTTCTCTGCTAAGTATTTCGCCAAGTTGTAGGTTGGTGATCCTATTGTATTGACAATAGGTCTAAGATGAATTCCTTGTTTGTGAATCTTGGGAGCACCATAGATGCAAGGCATCATTGAACTCTTTGGAATGAGCTTCTGTTTTGTATATTCATCCAAGGACGAGTTTTTTATGGATGTGGTCACCAGTTTCATGATTTTGTTCGTTGGGTCTTTTTTTACCTTCCCTTAGTTCCCACATGCCAAGTGCTCATCCATTTTTCGGTCATATTCCTCCCTCTTCATCACAATGGTTGCATATCCCTTGTTGGCTTTGAGAATAATTATGTCTTTCCTCCCCCTTAGTGTTTTCAGGGCATCGTTTTCCTCTCTGGCTATATTTCTCTTCAACGGTTTGGCATTTTTTAGGATGATGGCGCACTCTTGTCTAATGTCTTCTGCGTTGTTGTCTGGCAGGTTTCTAATGGTGTTTTCGATGTTGCAAACCAGATCTTCCAGCGGGATGCGTTTGGTCACGATGGAAAAATCCATTCCTCTTTCTAACAAATGGTTCGTTCCATCATCAAGTTTTATGCCATCCAGGTTCATCACTACGCTCTTCACTAGAGTGGTCGCAGTTTTCTTCTGTTTATTCATCAATTTGCTGAATTTTCTGTCCTATTTCTTTTTAGCGTGCTGGTAGGTTTTCTCTACCTTAATCATCATGCTTGCCTCCACGTTTAACCAAAATTCATCGCGCAGTATATTGGAAAGCGTGAGGTGGATGTTGTATGTTCGGCGAGAGAGGTAGTCCAATTCCTTTCTCATGCGTCTTATCTAACTACGAACTATGGAGAGGCTTAATTCGTTGAATGGGTGAGTGTGTTTGGACTTCAGGTGGTGTTTTATGTTTGCAAAACATGGCACTAGTTTGTTGTCTCTGCAATTTTTTTTAAAGGTTAAGTCTGTTGTTCTGTGAGCAATTTTCTTCTGTGATTTCTCAAAGAGGTGGATCATCTGAAGGTTTTAAATTGCTCACACACTGATTCACCCCCCCCTCTCGTGTGTCCATTATGTCCAACAATTCATATCAGAGCAGGCCTTCGTCACAAGCCTAGAAAGATTGAAGGATATCCGTGGAGACACAATGGAAGAAAAAGAAGAGTCATAAAGAAATGGCGTTCCTATACTTGATGTGACAAACTATTTCGATTGGAGGAGAAAAATGAAGGCTTATCTGAAGAACTTTGGTGTTTGGGATATTTTGATCAATCCACCCACTCCATCAAATAAGAAGGGTAAGTCAGCTGCATAGAAGGAAGCAAAGAAGGACAACACTACAGCATTGAAGTTCCTCTTTGATGGGCTTCCCAACTCATTGAAATAAAGTGTAGGGGAGTACACTTCAGCCAAAGACCTATGGTTCAAGTCGAAAAGAGAGTGTCAGAAGGAAAGACTAGAACCTGAAAAGACAGATCAGGAATCAAAGGACAATCCCCCAAAAGAGGTCAATCAAGAAGAAGAAAATCAAGGAAAGGACTCCAGTGAAGGTATGGATTCTTTTTGTAATGATAGCTTTTACGATGAAATTGAGAAGGTTCTTGTAGAAGATGATGAAGGGCTATCAAAGGTTGCAAATGAGATACATCTCACTTTGATAAGTATTAATCATAGAGAAGATTGGGTCATGAAAAGAGTAAATCTGAACCATAGTGAATTCACGAAGTTCAAAAAGAAAATCTTAGACTCTTTGAATGAGTATTAGCAGAAGACCATGATAATGGGAGTGTTGCTTGTGAAGCTCAAACACAAGGACAAAGAATTGTGGGATCAGTTGAAAGACAGGGATGTTGAAGTTGAACAACTGAAGACTTGATTGATCAGTCCAAAGGAAGAACAAGAAGATTCTAATGAAGACTCAAAAGAGCTTGAAGAAACTAGAGAGGGAAATCATCATTTGAAGAATCAACTAGAGGAAACCAAGAGGATAGAAGAAATCTTGAAGATTCAACTGGAAGAAAAGGAGCAGAAAATCCAGACGCTGGAAATGGAGGTAGTTGGTCTCAGGAAGAAAGGTGGAAAGGTTGATTCTTTTGTGAGGTTCAAGGACAATTTAGTTTTCCTAGATAAGATATTCAATTTCCAGAGATCTCAACTTGACAAAACAGGTCTTGTTTACAAGAAGGATGAAGGAAAATATGAAGATAGCACTTGGTCTCCCAAGACTTCAGAAATCGGTCCATCAACATCCAAAGTTTCTCTCCATGCACCTGCACATGACAACAAGGAATTTGGAAGTTCAAAAATGCAACAAGGATTTAGGCATGTTCCTTAAATTAATCGCAAAAAAAAAAAAAAAACTCCAAGACCCAGGTACGAAAGTGGATTTAATGGTTATTGTTATTCTTGTTCTAATTTTGGTCATAAGGCAATGGATTATTGATTGTATGGAATAAGAAGGTCTGGAATCCCCAATGACTCAGTCAGATGTTGGACATGTAATCAAGTTAGACATGTTTTTTCCACGTGTCGTACATTGAGATGCTACACCTGTAGTGGGTTTGGTCACAAATCCCAAGAATGTGCAAGTCAAAGAAGTCAACCAAGGAAGAGTCCTTCCTACACATCAGTAAGAAGAACCAATGAACCTTGGAAAAAAATGAATGCAGGAAGACTTGAATATCATAAGAAAAAGTCCTACAGTCAAGGACACTCTCAGACATGTAGAAATGAAGTTGATCACAGAAGTGTTGGAAGTTCCAACAGCTCAGTCAGGTGTTGGACATGTAACCATGTAGGTCACATTACTGCATATTGGCATACAATGAGGTGTTATAGTTGCAGTGGCCTTGTGAACAAAGATCAAGATTTTTGGAGTACAAGGAAACAACCCATGAGAAGTTTCCTATACCGATCATTAAGGAAAACTAGTACAGATGAAGGAGCAAATGTTGAAAGGACAAATTCCAAGAATCAAGTATGGATGAAGAAGACCGAGAAGTTACAGATAGGAGAGGTTGATCAGAGCAGGTAGGATGGCTACCATATGGAAATCCAAGTGTAAGTTAGCTCAAATACATTATCACACCTTGAGTTAATGAGGCTAGAGGATGAACTCAAAGAAGAAAGGATTACTAATCTAGGAATATAGACAGGTCCTAGGATCATGCATATCGACAAGGGGAGCAGTGAGCAGTTATAAGAGGTTTCATATGCAGATATGTTGTAACCCTTTTCCATTGATGCCAAAGGGGGAGAGATGAAGACAAAAAGGGAGCATGCTCATAGGTGTTATAGTGGATTTTACCACACCAGGTGAATCACAGTTGTATGGCCTTCCCCTATCCCTCTGCAGACTCCTTAGACCCCTTGGACCATTTGTTGTCCTTTGATGTTTCCTAGACCATCCCTAAAAACATGTGAAAATTGATATACGCGACTTTTAAACCCTTACTCATGTATATACACGGGTTTGACCTCTAAAACCACGTACATAGAGATGTGTACAAAATCCAAATCCTTTTGGAGTTTTCCTTGACATGGATCCGACTCACTTGTCTCATGGCCTTCCATATGCCTTGAGATCGCTCGGATTCGACCTTTCATTACCCGATTGAAAATCTATATAAGGAACCCTTTGGATACATTGAAGGCATAAGAGAATTGAGAGCAAAGAAACTATAGTCCATTGTTTCCGGAACTTGTGCTTGAGTCTGCATCCCTTTGTCCCTTGGAGCACTTTGGTGTTCTTCCCAAGCTTGCCTTTTGCTTGTGAGCTTGCTATCGAGAGATGGAGGATTGAGGTGGTGGAGACCCAAGTGGGGGATTCAATTTCTCCGATTCGTACACGTGCCGACAGAGGTTGTATTCATTGTAATCTCTGATTTTATATTAATATAAATATCTTTTCCTATCCAATAATGTATGTTTGAATGAATATTTTATCCATGGATGATTTCAAATGCTTATACGTTGTTGATTATATATGTTGGAGTATATCTAACACCAATATATATAATATGCTTGTCTTGTTTACTTATTTTTGAGGAAGTGATTCATTAATTCAAGATGAAGTTGGAAATCTCAACGGGGATCTACTTCAACCGTCCAGAATAAGGTACAAGTTTTGATCCTTTAGTGTTAGATATTTGATTTCTCTTGCATATTGGAAAGGATTGATTTCTGGAGTCAATTTGTCTGTTGTGGTACCCCAAGCCATAGGAATTTCTCCCCGTAACAGAATTGGCGACTCCACTGGGGATCGAACCCAGAATCTCTGGTTTCGCAGACCAGTCACCATTCGTCGTTATGCTCTTGTTCGAAGGAAGTTGAAACCTGGGTCGATCATTCCTCATTTATCTTGACTTTGCATGTTGACCGTTCCCGGTACAGTTACTGGTTCGTGCACTTTATGATCGATTCCTTCCACATTATATATCTTTGTTGAATACCTCATGTTAGATGATGGGGGATGCCTTAATGCCCTCCTTCCAGTGGATTTCATCCCATCGACCTCAGATCATTTATTCTGGGATTGGAATATAGAGTCGTTTTTAAGTGCCTTGAGACTTGCAGTCATCAGTGGCAGGTTCTCTCGCCATCGACAGTTCTTTGGGAATACATCAATGTCCCCTGATCGATGGATTCTCTCAAGTGTTTGACCTCAACACATTTATTCACACTTGTTGGTTTGCACTCTAGTACCTTGATTCCCATTATCATTATTGGTGGGTGATCTCGCGTCTGTTAACGGTATACATCAATGACCAATAATCAAACGATGGACTACTATGTTCAACCTCGAAACCTCTATTCACATAGTAGGACTTGTACTCATAGTGATTTGTGTAGAAGACCTTCTAGATTGGTGGCATCTCTTATATGCTACCTCCTTGATCGTGCCAGTGTTCATGAGATTTCAGCTTTCGTGACTTGATTCCAGTATATGTCAGACATTTCCAACCATTATGGAGATTTTGATCTATTATATATCTTCAACTTTCATGGAGATCATGATCCTGTATATATCTTCATCATGGAGATTCTGATCTATGAATATTGTACGTGGCGATGACCACACATGTCATATTTTGTATCATGCCTATTCATGGCCATTGTACTCTTATGTATCCAGGACTGCTATATGTATTTGCAGTTATATGTAGAGTTGTATCATTGTACTATGCTGATTGGGTGGCTGGTCTTCCATTTGGGATTCTTCATCACTCCACTTCTGGGATGGACTTATAATGTATTTCGGCCATTGTATGACCCGTCTGACCTCACACATTAGGGGGCATTTGTTATAGCGGATTTTACCACACCAGGTGAATCACACTTGTATGGCCTTCCCCTGTCCCTCTGCAAACTCCTTAGACCCCTTGGACAATTTTTTGTCCTTTGATGTTTCCTAGACCATCCCTAAAAACATGTGAAAATTGCTATACGTGACTTTTAAACCCTTAATCACGTATATACGTGGGTTTGACCTCTAAAACTGCGTACATCGGGATGTGTACAAAATCCAAATCCTTTTTGAGTTTTCCTTGACATGGATCCGACTCACTTGTCTCCTGGCCTTCCATATGCCTTGAGATCGCTCGGATTCATCCTTTCATTACCCGATTGAAAAGATATATAAGGAACCCTTTGGATACATTGAAGGCATAAGAGAATTGAGAGCAAAGAAACTATAGTCCATTGTTTCTGGAACTTGTGCTTGAGTCTGCATCCTTTTGTCCCTTGGAGCACTTTGGTGTTCTTCCCAAGATTGCCTTTTTCTTGTGAGCTTGCTATCGAGAGATGGAGGATTGAGGTAGTGGAGGCCCAAGTGGGGGATTCAGTTTCTCTGATTTGCAGACGTGCCGACAGAGGTTGTATTCATTGTAATCTATGATTTTATGTTAATAGAAATATCTTTTCCTATCCAATAATGTATGTTTGAATGAATATTTTATCCATGGATGATTTCAAATGCTTATACGTTGTTGATTATATATGCTAGAGTATATCTAACACCAATATATATACTATGCTTGTCTTGTTTACTTATTGTTGAGGAAGTGATTCATCAATTCAAGCTGAAGTTGGAAAGCTCAACGGGGATCTACTTCAACTGTCTGGAATAAGGTACGAGTTTTGATCCTTTAGTGTTAGATATTTGATTTCTCTTGCATATTGGAAAGGATTGATTTCTGGAGTCAAGCTGTCTGTTGTGGTACCCCAAGCCATAGTAATTTCTCTCTGTAACAATAGGGGGAACATGAGTTGTTGTCATCAAAGACAAAGGGGGAGATTGTTAATGAAATTGCCATTAATTCCAACATGACTTGTAGTGGCCCCATAGGTTTTCATGGATTCCACCAAGTCCCACTTGCAGTGCCTTGCATCCCTTACAAAGTGGGTTTGTGCCTTGAAGCACCTTGTACCCAGTTGATAAGGTCCTTGTACACAAAAGGATGAATCTTGGAGCCACCACCTTGTTGAAGATGTTGAAGACCCTGCTGATTGTACTGAAGACCCTGGAGATGGTGATGAATCCTTTGTGGATGATGGAGAAGCCCTGAACAAGTTGCATAATAATTAATTACCCATTATGTGGTCATTCATGCTCTGATGATGTCATGTGTCATATCCCCACATTTTGACCACCAAAAAGTGTTGACCATGATAAACACCTAGGGGTTCTAAATGATATTATTTAATTACCCTAGGGAAAATTGATAAAATAATTATGTAAGAGGCTTATACTAAGTTTGATTTCTTGTAAATTTTAAATTATTATGCAATTAATTATTGGAAAATAAGTTTCCATTAACATGAGGACCACTTGGGCAAGCCATCTTTCCAAGGAGGAAATAGAATTTGTCATAGGACTAACAAAAGCTAAGAAAAGTTGTCAGACACAAAAGAGGCAACTTTGGACAAGGTAGGGCGCAATTTCCATTTGGAGACTCAGTCACAAAAGCAGGGAGTTCAAAAAAAAAATTCATAAAGAAAAGCGGAAACTCTAGGGCGCAATTTTCATTCTAGAGTTCAATGACAAAAGCAGGCAGGAAGGAAAAGTTGTCATAGGAAAAAATAGCAACTCTAGGACAAAGGAGGGTGAATTTTCCAAATTGGATAGAAGATGACGATAGGGAAACATATCAATGACACCTACATGCTAATTTATCAAGGAAGGTGCACCATGTGGCTAGGGTTAGGGTTTTAGCGAGGGAAACTTGCTCAGTAGGTGGTTGACTTGCCCAACAAGTCACCAGAGGTTTATAAAAATACATAGGGAGATCCATTACACAGTCTGGATGTTTATTATTTTTGTGTTGATGAAGTTAAGGCTTCCTTGTTGAGTGTTGTTCCTAAGGTTCTTGGGATATGTGCCCCAAGGTTCTCATTCCCCTTCTTCTCTCTCTTCCCTTTTTATCTTTTTGCAAGTGATTGGAGCTAAGGAGGATCCCATAAATATCACTCAACTTATGTAGTTGATTCCCACTTATTATGCTCTATATGTGACAGTAATATTCTGTCTCGTAGAGATTCCATGATTAAATGCACATGAGGATTGATTTTTGTGCCGAACTAGTGGTGTATTTGACTGTAAATGTAACGGGAGTAATCTAATGTAATGGAAGTAAGCCAGTCATGGACATTAGAAATTTTCACCGGGGAAAATTTCTAAGATAATTATGTAAGAGGCTTATACTAAGTTTGATTTCTTTTCATTTTTAATTATTATGCAATTAATTATTGGAAAATAAGTTGCCATTAATAGGAAGGCCACTTGGGCAAGCCAACTTGCCAAGGAAGAAATAGAATCTGTCATAAGACTGAGGAAAACCAAGAAAACGTGTCAGACACAAAAGAGCAAACTCTGGACAAGGTAGGGCATAGTTTCCATTTGGAGAATCAGTCACAAAAGAAGGAAGTTCAGAAAAATATGTCATAAAGAAAAGAAGCAACTCTAGGGCGCAGTTTCCATTCTGGAGTTCAGTGACAAAAGCGGGCAAGCAGGAAAAGTTGTCATAGGGAAAAGCAACAAATCTAGGAAAAAGGAGGGCACAGTTTCCAAATTGGATAGAATATGATGATAGGGAAACATCTCAATGACACCTACATGCTAATTTCTCAAGGAGGGTGCACCATGTGGCTAGGGTTAGGGTTTTAGCAAGGGAAACTTGCTCAGCAAGTGGTTGACTTTCCCAACAAGTCACCAGAGGTTTATAAAAAGATAGATGGAGATCCATTACTCATTTTGGATGTTTATTATTTTTATTTTGATGAATCTAATGCTTCCTTGTCGAGTGTTGTGCCTCAGGTTCTTGGGAGATGCGCCCAAAGGTTCTCATTCCCCTTCTTCTCTCTCTTCCCCTTCTATATTTTTGCAAGTGACTGGAGCTAAGGAGGATCCCATCAATATCAGATAGAATTCTGTAGATTATTTCCACTTATTCTGATATGTATGTGACAGTAACATTCTGTTTCGTAGAGCTTCCAATATTAAATGCACATGAGGAGTGATTTGTGTGCCCAACTACTGGGGTATTTGACTGTAAAATGTAATGGGAGTAATCTAATGTCCATGACAAGAGTTTTATATGTTATTTTATGATTAATGATGTATATTTACCTCTGTAAAATTTAATTCTCAGGTCTGGTGACATTTTGGTACAAAATTCATGAATTATTGTACACCCTTGTTAGATGACTAGGAAAATTTAACTAGTCTTACAGTTTTATTGATTCTGAGAGATATATGCATACAAATTTAATTATGTAAGTTTCTGGAGGTTTTTAACCATCCCCATTATCCATCCCAACTTTTGTATTGATATTTATTTGAGTTCATACCTTTTTTGGGAAGCCTTCTCTGCGGAGGGTCTCCCCGAGCCAAAACTGCCAGTTTTTCCCAAATATTCCCAAACAACCCCAGATCACTCATGATACTTCCTTGAATGTATCAATGTTAATTTAATACCTTTTACTAGTCATACCACACCTATGTACCTTTCCAAAACCCCTGGTTGATTGGATTTGAAAAAATATTCCTAGTTTCACGGTTAGGTGACCTAGAAGCATGGGAGTAGGTTTTCAATGGATGTTGATTCCAAGATATAAATGGTCCTTGATATAAATGTATTATGGAAGCTAATTTATCAATCCTAAAATTTTCCTTGATTTCTATCCACGACCCTCTGCCCTTTTTGCAAAAGTATCATCCAATTTCCAACTTTTGCCTAGTCTCAAGAGCTTTATGATTCAGTGCAATTTTCATGTATTATTTTGGATAAAAATTGTATCGGAGATAATATTCTGATATGATTATAGATAAGGTACATTAAAATAATATCAAAGCTCTGAGTTCATGTTGAATAATCCTTTCAATTTGAGTTCTTCCAGTCAAAACTAGCAGTTTTCTAGCACCTAGTTTGACAATTTATGCACCAAGTCTTTGTCTGGAGTTAGTATCTTTGAAACCGAATTTGGAGATATTGAATGAGGGTACCCCAAGAGAAGGCCTAGAAACCCCACATGTGATTTATTTATGGATCTTGACCCTTGTAATTCCTCTTGCATGCTTAAGGTGGTTGAAGAATCCCATGAAGCCTCGTTCCTTATGAAGAAGCTTTGAAGAAGTCCTTGGACCCACACTTAGTGGATTTATGACCTTGAAAACATTGTTGGGGTCATGGAGCTCTTGTATGTGGATTATGACCATGTACGTAATTTTAAATGCTATGGAACCCATGATGAATACCTTTTCCCTTGTAAAGGTCATGAAGCACATTGCTTGCATGATGGCATGATGAAGCCACCCACACACATATGATGACACTTGGACACTTATGGGTCAATGTGGTGTTGAAAATGTAGTGGACACACTTGCTTTCACTTGATTATTGGGTGAAGTTGGTATGTGTGATACATGATGACCATGATTCCCTTGAATGAATCCCTAGTGGCTTAAATGACACCCATTTAATGTGGTGGAGGATGCCCTTAAATGTGGTAATTTTAAATGACTTGTGGACAAGTGGTAAGAAGGTTGACCATTGAAATGGTAAGAAGATTGTGTGACATTCAAATTCAAAACAAAAATGCATACCCTACAATTTGGACAACCTACAAAATTAAAATTAAAAATTAAATTTCAAATTCAAATTCAATTTAAAAATATATATATATTTTTGAAAGTCAGCTCCAAAGTTTATGGTGGAAAACTAGTATAAATACCCAATCAAACCTTTCATTTTAAAGTGTGAAAATTTGTGAATGCTCTAAAATTTTTGGATTTATGTTGACTGAGGTGTCTTGTGGACTGTTGAAATTCATGTGCAGCAGAGGTAAAATAGCAGACCCGAATTTATGCATCAGCAATTTTTTTTGGGTCTTTCTTCTTCAAAATTTTGGATCAGCCAGTGAGGTAAATTTTAGGGAGCAGACTATTTTTTGGAGTTTTTGGTGTGTGTTTTTTTGTGGCCCTAACTTATTGCAGCAGCCGAACAATGTTGGACCAGCATGCACAGACCCTAATAAGCAGTCTGAAGTCTATCCTTTTGGAGCAGCAGTAATAAAGAAAATAAAATTGGTGTTTTCTTTCTTACAACAACCAGACAGTCCTATGAAAATGTTCCCTAATACTTCAACAGTTAGGGCCCCCCAAAACAATACAATCTGAGTTTTGATGTGTTGATCACAAAGGTTTAACATTGGTCTCCATTGGAAAAACTTACGCTTGGGCACATGATTTGAGATAATGTTTGATTGGATTCACTTGGTTACATCTAAACTTCGGTGGCAGCAGTAAAGATCAAAAGCCCGTAATTTGCAGAGGTCACTTTTGTTGGAGGATGAGTAGTCCTTTGGAAGTCTAACTAGCATCTACATTTTGAGAGTCACGAGTTTAAGTGGCATGCACAATGATGAACAGCCAAAGAAATTCAAGATCCAAGTTTGTGGAGTATACTATATAGCATACAACCACAGTCAACTTAACTTTGGTCATCCAAAGTGACATCCTTACAATAATGCACATACATTTATGAAAGGTATGTTATTAATATGATGATACTAAAAGTGCTTATATTGATGATGATACACCAGTATGTACGATAATGAAAACATCATTGATTATTTTTCCACCATGATGACTATGATGAAGCACAACCAAGTGAGTATGAATAGTGGTAAATATGTAGTGGTACAGTTCATTAATATGATGATTTGATGCATGATATGACGATGATGTCTTGTATACCATTATGCATACACCTTTTGAGGATGATGTAGATCGAAGTATGTATGTAGTGCATGCTATAGAAGATGATATATATATAGAACTATATTCAGACCTCATGATGATGTACATATACCATGAAGTGTACAAATATCTTGGTATATATATAGTACATACATAAGTGATGATTCCTTTCCACAATATACACATAGCCAGTAGAGGTTGATGATGGATTGATGACATACATGTGTTGATTTTGTTTACTATGATGATGACCTTGATGGTGATTTTGGTATCCTGAAGACATGCTCAGTTTGACAGACCTTTTGATGATGACAACAACAATGGTGTGACATTGATACCTTCAGCGGAAGTGTCTCTTATATGAATAGACCTTGATGACAGGTTGTATTGCAAAAGTGAATAATGATGTGCAAAGAAGTTTGACCATCAGTATTATACATCTACAACAGAAGACATGATGATGAGATGACAAGTGGGATGGCAAGAGCAGTGTTGATGAGCAGAGGTTGGTTGAGCAGCAGAGGTATATGATTGCTTGCAAGAAGAAACTTGCACTTGAGGATTGGACTCATCAAACCCTTCTTAGTTGGATCTAAGAAAACTAGGTTGGGTCATGTTACAAGATTTGGTGATATTTTTGTCAGTTGGTGCTGATTGTAATTGAGAAGATTATAGTCTTCTATGTACAATAAATAAATATCAAAATTACAAATATTATTGTGTCTCTTTTGATGTGATGTTGTGCTTATGACTCGTGATGAATTTGATTATGCAATTGATGGCATAATGATTGATATACTCTGATTGATTAAAAGAAGGTAAAAGGTTTAAAATTTCTCACACATTCATTCACCCCCCCCCCCTTGTTAAATTATTGAACCATTGATCTACATGCAAATGAGAGCAATTGAAAGGTACAATTGTGCCATGGAATATCAAGAACAATGTACACTGAACAAGATAAATTTGAGATAAATCTGATAAGAATTGATCAGTTAATTATAACATTAATCTTCATTATTCCCAACGGTATACAATAGTGTTACAATAAGGATAATTCGAATCATGTAGATAAGAATCGAATCTCTCAACTAAACCTAACTGGCTGGTTAACTAGGAGTGTATAAATCACTGCATGGGAGCCACTAGTCTAACTCTTGATATCTAAATCAGTCCAATAATTAGTTAAACTAGTTAAACCAGTTAAACTAATGAGGTAGGTGGAAAAAGGCGCCACTTCCCCATGGAGCTATTGAGAGTAATCTAACTTAATGTAACTAAAGGTTGACTCAACATAACTGATTACTTACCACAACCAACTAATGGAGGCTGTTGGCGGCACTCAAAGTGGGTCCTATAATGTACAAAATGGTCTCATAGGAACCTAAACGCATGCATGAACATGCAGTAAGAGGAATTTAACCTCTATATGTGTTCCCCATACTCCAGTATAGTAATAATGTCTCCCTATGCTAGACATGATGATCAAATAGACTATATATGGACAAGGGAGGATTATATAATCCTAACACCCCCCCCCCTTAATCCTGACTTGGACAACTTTGGTCCCTAGAAACTAGGACAAACGTCACCCATACAATCTAATGAAAAATAAAATTGCTTAAAAAACTAAGTAAAATGGGGAAAACCTCATGGGAACCCCCCCCCCCTCAAAATAAGCAGGAACGAGAAAAACAAGGCATACTTAAGAGAAAATTTTGCTCTTTGGGTAATAACTTGAAAAATATACTACTGCAATTTGTAGCACTATGCAGCAGCATGGTTCTTCTATGCAGCAGCATCCTGAAGCTATGCATGTGAACCTCTCAATGTTCTTCTGATTTGATGGATATTGTATGTGTTTCTTCTTTTTGGAGGAGGAATGGAATGATCAATTTTGTTCTTCTGTGGGCCAAATGGTTAATCATTCGCTATCATCAAGTAGTAATTTCCAGGAAGTTTGGTGCACCACTCTGTAGAGAGTGAAGCTGTGTGAGAGAGTGAAACATGCTCATTCTAATACTGGGACCTGGTTCTCCTTCTATCTTCTAGATTCCCAGTACCATCCCCAGTTGCTTCAATGAGCTTTTGGGCCCATTTAGGCTTAGGCCATTGATTTAGGATGGGAACTAGATATGGATCTAGATTCTCATGAGCTATGACCTCAATATCAAGATTATGTTGATCTTGTTCCTCTTCATCTGAATATGAAACACGTGACAAAATATCATCATCAAAAGGAAATGGAAGAGTGTTTATATCTTCTTGTGCTTCGGATGGTGGTATATCAAGCAACTGATCTTCTTCAAACTGAACATTGCGCTCTATGAAGCACTTTATAGTTCCAAGTTCCATCAACTTATATGCTTTTACATCCTCAGCATATCCCAAAAGTATGCATTCGCTACTCTAGGATTGGAAGGCCTTCCTCTTATCCATGGGTATTCTGGCCCAAGCTTTGGAACCAAAAACTCTCGAGAGACATTAGGCTTATGCCCATGTAGCTCTTTGAAGGCAGTGGCCCCAACCATTGATTTATGAGGCACTCTATTATGTATGTATAAAGCACAGTTTATAGCTTCATCCCAAAGAGAAGGAGGAAGATTCTTGGCTTAGAGAGGACAGGTTGACATCTCCTTCAATGATCTATTTTTCCTCTCAGCCACACCATTCTGTTGTGGTGTGTATGGAACTGAGTGTTCCATTCGAATCCCCTCTTATTCACAATAATGCTGAAAATATATATTTTAATGTATTCACCTCCATTATTTGATCTAATGGACTTGATCTTTTTCCTGAAACTATTCTCAACCAAATCTTTACAAAGTTTAAAAATTTTCGAATACTTCTAATTTCTGTTTCATGAAATATACCTAGAAAAACCTTGAACAATCATCAATAAAAGTAAGGAAATACGTGGAACCATTAATTGATGTTGTAGGAATTGGTCCTGAAACATCACTGTGTATCAGACCAAGTGTAGAGGCAGCTCTAGTTTCCTTCCCAACTTCATACCTCTTCTTTGGATGCTTACCTACCAAGCAACTAGGACATACTCCATCTGATGTTTGGATGAGAGGCAAGCCTTCAACCATTTTTTCATTATGGATTTTTTGGAGATATTTGAAATTGATATTCCCAAATCTCTCATACCATATATTGCTAGTGTTTTTGGCATGAGTCCATAAAGATTTTGGGTGTGAAATAGGAAACAAATGAGAGAACTCGTATTCCTTTGAGGCATGGTTAGAAAACCCTTCGCTATGATATTTCCAGTAGATTTTTCTGTGATTTAAAATGATTTAGAGTCGAATGTAACCCTCTTGGGAAAGCCTATATGGGTCATATGATAAACAGACAACAAATTTGTTATAAGAGAGAGCACATAGAGAACATCCATGAACCCTCCGTGTTGGATTTTAATAGAACCTCTCTCAACAGCTAGGATTTTAGAGTCATATCCCATGTGAATTCTAGATCCTCCTGATAGAGTGAGAGTGGACAAGGATTCCTTGGAGGAAACCATGTGATTGGATGCTCCAGAATCAATCAAGTAAGATTTTGACGGAGTGAGGCCTGCCTTCAAGGCATGGCATCTCTCATGATATTATGTCGGTTGTCCAGCATCAGACTTTTTTTCACCTTGTGGGAGGGAAATATTGTTCTGTTCAAGGAGAGTTGACAGTTGGTCTATTATCTTCTTCATGCATTGGCTCTCTCGATGAAAGCCTCTCATACAGTATGGTCATCTAGTCTTCTCAAATTTATTCTTTTTCTTGGAATCCTAGGCTCCTTCGCAATATCTTTGATTCTCCTTTGGCTTGCGCATTGTTTGAGCCTAGCACCAAGAGTGCTTGATTCTTGGAGGCTTGAATCACTCCCATTTGAATCAATTTATCTTTCTCTTGTATTAAGGACTCAGCAAAAGATTCTAGAGAAGGCATCTTCCAATTGGGGATGGAAGCTCTTCCGGAATGGAATGTAGATACAAAGACTGAGTACTCAGATCCAAGATTTCTAAGTATAGATAGCACAAGATGCTCATATTTTCTCTATAATCCACTTTGTTTGCATTGCAGTACTAGTGACTTGTATTTGGTGAAGAATTGTTGAATAGATTCGAATTTGCTAGGTTGTAGAGCTATGAGCTGATTCTCCAATATGTTCCCTCGAAGCTGATCTTGTTTTCCAAAAAAAGATTCAAGATTTTCCCAAGATTCCTTTGGAGTCCTAAGTCCCTCAATATGGAACAAAATATCCTGGGAGATATGAGTGCACATAAAACCGAAGGCCTCATCAAGCCAATTCAAAATTGTGTTCTTCTCAACATACTCCTAGGGCTCAGTTTCTATGCCCATTCTCATCCTATATAGAACAATATTGCGCAAGGCTACCTGCATATCTGCCCTCCAATCAGAGTAGTTGAAGGGTGTCAGGATTTGGGGTATGAGAGTTGAAGAATCCATCTATCTGCATGTTGAAAAATTCAATTCCTTAAGAAGCTACGTAGGTACCTGCAAATATCACTGCAAAACCAAAATAAATTCGCAATCATGTCAGTTTCAAGCATTTCCACCTCGACATGTAGACCTTCTCAGAGTCTGTCACACCTGGATAGACTTCTCTGAACATAATTCAGAGGGAGCAAGGCTATCATTCCAAGATTTATGTGGAAACTCAGCTGCTTCTAGTGTACAATGGAGGTCGGACAAGACTTTCTACTAGCATGAACAAGGCTCTTATACCATGTTAAATTATTGAACCATTGATCTACAGGAAAATGAGAGCAATTGAAAGGTAGAATTGTGTATTGGAATATCAAGAACAATGTGCACTGAACAAGAGAAATTTGAGAGAAAATTGATAAGAATTGATCAGTTAATTACAACTTTAATCTTCATTATTCCCAGCAGTATACAACAATGTTGCAGTAAGGAGAATTCGAATCATGTGGATAAGATTCGAATATACCAACTAAACCTGACTGACTGACTAACTGGGACTGTCTAAATCACTACATGGGAGCCACTAGTCTAACTCCTGACATCTAAATCAGTCCGACAATCGGTTAAACTAGTTAAACCAGTTAAACTGATGAGGTAGGTGGAAAAAGGTGCCACTTCCCCATGTAGCCATGCAAAAATGGAGCTAGACTAACTGAGAGTGATCTAAGTGGATGTGACTGAAGGTTGACTTAGTATAACTGGTTACCTAACACAACCAACTGATGGAGGTTGTTGGTGGCACTCAAAGTGGCTCCTATAATGTAGCGGATGGTCTTATAGGAACCTAAACTCATGCATGAACATGCCATAAGTGGCAGTTAACCTCTATATGTGTTCCCCATACCCCAGTACTATAATGATGTCTCCCTATGCTAGACAAGATGATCAAATAGACTATATATGGACAAGGGAGGATTATATAATCCTAACACCCACTCTCAGTGTGACCATTGTGTCCAACAAATATAGTATTGATTGAGGAGATTTTAAATTCACATGAATAAATAACTATCATTTACAAAAAATATAATTGAAGGAAGTATGCAACCATTCAAACATATTACTAATAGACACATGAAAACCTTCTCAAGTCATAGAATATCAATTAAACCACATATTGGCTTTAAATGGGAGAATAAAAATACTTAAACATGTTCAAAGACACCTTATTGCATTAAAGAGAAACACAAATACGTTTGAATGTTGAATAGAATGCTAACTTAATTGTAGAATGTGGATACCAATACATTTATAAATTTGTTTCAATCTACATAGTACTTTTCAATACAATTTGGACAATTTTTTTAAAAATTTTATGATTTTAAAATTTTTTAATATATGGGAATGAATAATGAGAGTATTCTTTTAAATTTACTTTTGATTGAATTTCTTAGATTGTAAGACATTTGATTATCAATTTATAACTTTTTTTCTAAATTTATATTCTTAACTAAGTTTGTAAATATAATTATTTTTTATAATTCAATAATGCATATAATTATTTGTTGATTTTTATTTGCTTATAATTGCGTAAGTATAAAAATGTGCATTAGAGAAGATTTGTATTGGGATTATTATTATAAAAATGTGCATTAGAGAAGATTTGTATTGGGATTATTATTAATCCTCTCTTTGACCACATAGTTTAATTGTTTATTTTCTTAGCTTGGGAGGTCTTCGTCACTCCACTAATGCATGGGGGACATACCTAGGGGACATCTACCACTTACTGCAATTGATTGCATGAGTTTAGGTTCCCTAGGGACCAATTCCTATAATTTAGGGACCCACTTTGAGTGCCACCAGCAGTCTCCTTCAGTTGACCTTGGTAGGTAATCAGTTATGTTCAGTTATGCTCCAGTTACCATCAATTAGATCACAATCAGTTAGCCTAGAGCCAGTTTGCATGAATAAAGGGAGTGTGGGATCATTTTTCCACCTACCCTCATCAGTTAACTAATTGTAGACTAAGTTAGTTATCCGGAGTTCCATTAGTGAGATCCAGTGGTGATTTTCCCACATTGAGTTGGCTCCTGAGTGAGTCCAGGTTGGTAGATTTGAATCCTATCTGAGGCATTCGAATTCTCCTATATGTATAACCATTGTATTACATATTAATTATTGATTCATGAATATAATCATATTATTCCAATTTTGTCTCTATGTGTGTACAATTTTGCCATGAGTAATTAATTAGTCTATGTTAAATTCTTCTCTCTCTTCTGCAACCTTCTCTTATCATTTGAATTCATGTAGGTCGATGATCCTATGCTTCATTAAATTTAACAATTTGAGGTCTAAAATGGGCCTCCTAAGGAAAATAATAATATAATAGTTATGAATTTTGAAGGAAAAAAAAAAAGACAAAATCTACTTTTTTTCTTTGTATTTTCAACTTATTTTTCTGTGTTTTTACACACATTAGAGGAAATTTCAACTCAAAATGGGCCTCCTAAGGAAAATGAACAAAATAATATTTATTAATTTTGGAGGAAGAAAAGAAAAAACTACTTTTCTTGTACGTATTTTCGACATATCTCCCTGTTTTTTTTACTCAAATTTTGCTCGGGAGAGCTCGTTGGATGCGGAATTTAATTCCGCATCGAACGAGCTCTCCCGATAGAAATTTGAGTAAAAAAAACAAGGAGATATGTCGAAAATACGAACAAAAAAGGTAGTTTTTTATTATACTTATCCCCAAATTTTTATTAGAAAATTTGTTTAAGAGGTGCTCCTTTTTTGAATTTTAAAGCATTTTGATTGGCTAATACATGATGACATGGAATTTGTATTATTTTTGGAAGGCCCATTTTAAATTGAAATTTCCTCTAATGAACTTCGAGTGGGAGCACTTGTTGGAGGCAGAATTCAATACTACATCTAACGAGTACCCACTAACATGTTTTGTTTATGTATTTCTCATTTTTCGTGGGCTGGTTCCATCGAAAGTATGTAGTGTGAACACTCATTGGATGTGGAATTGAATTCAACATCCAACGAATGATCATGGTCGAAATTTGAGTAAACCATAGGGAGATAAGTTGAATATATGATTTTAAAAAGTAGTTTGTTATGACAAATATGTCAAGTCAACCATTATGGTTGATTCATTTTATTGAAATTCTATTGGTTCTTGAATTCCAATGCATCTATGGCCCATTTTAGACCCCAAATTTGCTCTAATAATATGTAATTTTTGAAATAAATTTCCATGAAAAGAAATATGCCTTCCTTAGCAAAAAAAACTTAGAGAAAATGATAATTTAATTGTATTTACATTAAACATTAAGTATTAATGGTCAAAGAGCATAGTGACATCCAAAGTTATCTTAATTCCTTAACAAAATGTATTTCACCATCTCTTCTCCTCCATTTAAAATTATTATCATCCCATATTGATGAGTTATACTTTGTCATGGTTAGTTTTTCTATGTTGAATTCCCTTCATTAATAGTTTTTCCTTGTATGATCTCTAAAACATTATTTGATAATAGAAATATTCCCAATACCATTTGTCACTTCAAATATAGATGGAGAACCACTTTGTAATTTTTCCTAGCACCATTTGGTTATAAGTTCTTTTGATTATCATCATTCTTAATTGTCAATGAATTAGGGTTTTTCCTAGTCTTCCCATGGTTTATGGCATCCCTATGTAGTTCTAATTGAGACAATTTCCTTTTGAATACTTGATATTAAAAAATTACTTCGAGTTGACAGGATTGGGATAGATCCAATGCTTGAATGTCCTGTATTAACGAGAATCACATATAAATACAATGAGGTGTGACCTTTGGTTTCATCTTCCAATAGGTCCTTTGGACTTGATGGACACTCTTCAAGTTATTCCTAAGTAATTGAAAATATGTACAATGATATAATATATACAACATACCATAACCCCTAAGGATTAGGTATCTAATAGAAGTAATAAAAATCATTCCAATTGAGGCAATATTTACTTGTATTAAAAAAAATTCTAACTATAATGAAATATACCATAAATTTACAAAAAAAGACTCAATGTTGATGAAGTCATCATAACAAAATTTTCCAAATTTAATGAAATATGTGGTAACACTAAACACTAACCCATTAATGTCTGACCCTTGATTCATGCATGCTTAACCTACTACACCATAACCCCTAACACTTGATGCCTAACTAACTCATAGCCCTTACTTGTTAACCCATGCATTCATTTTCCAAACTACTTATGTGCTCTTAATTGGTCATGCTCTTTATATGCTATCCTGAGGCAACCTAGTAGCCTAATCCACATAATTGACACCCTAATGAAACTAACCCCTAACCACCCATGTGTACCATGTGTACCATGTGACCATTATGAACCTAATGTACTAACACTTAACACACTACAACTCAAACCAACTACTCTCAAATTCCCTAACCCATTAACCCCCTTAGACAATAATTGTTTACCCATGACCCATTACAACTTGGTCCACTAACATTGAACCCCCTAACCCACTAATCTGCTAACCATATGATCTAAAATTTAGATTGGAAATTTTAAAAAAATCCAAAAACAACCTTTTGACAAAGGGCGAGGGTAAGAAAATGACAAAATTCATACGAGGAAAGGGATCAATTAAGAATTGGTCGACAACAAGAATTGCAATGACAACGACAACATTAGCAACTAGGATGGTAGCATGTCCTTCGATAGCAAGGCCAACTACTATGGAAACATGGTCATTAATGATGACAACATGATCAAAAACAATGATGGTAAACCTTAAGCACCCATTAGAATTCTGAAGGATCATGAGGTGCTTAAGGGTCCACGATTAGATGTCTCATCCAACGGCATACCCTCAAGCACCTCACAATTCACAAGAACTTTGTCAAACACATAACTATTTCCAACAAATGATGATGAGGAAAACAAGGCTAACAACTAAGACAACATGGAAAACAAAAACCATTATATGACCTATAACAATGACACCAATAAGGTTTAACAAGAATACATATGGATGTATTTCCCAATTCAATCAAAAACTCTATTATATCTAGTATGTCCCTACAATGGAGGCAAAGACCACTAGTGACCACTCTTAAGGCAACCTCCTTGTTAAGGTTATTATGTTATTCAATGCAAGATATCAATGTTTTGAAATGCAAACAAAAACAATGAACAATATAGAGGCCAAAGGATATAATTAGTTCATTGTTATAGTTACTCCAAACAATAACATCTCTAAAACCTTGTTGTGATATCGCATTTCATTGTCATTCACCTACCCTAGTTATTGAAGACCATAGCTCAAATTAGAACTTCCACAAAAGTTTAATGTCAAATGTGTTGGAAGTAATTTGAGTAAAATCTATTTTGTAATTCATTTTAGTGATAATTCATTTTAGTGATAAAATGAAAACTCTATATTTAGTTGTTGAGTCTAATATAGTGTATTCTTATACATTAGTGATTTGGACTAGTCTCAACCATACATCTCACTATGAGATTAGGTTTTTTGCTCAAGTATAAAGGTAATTCAAGATAGAGGGTTCAAACACACATTCATTTCACTCAAAGACAAGTTTTGTCGAGAGATGATTTATTCATATATGAAGCAGAGTTAGAGCATCAAAGATGAGCCAAAGTCAACAATCAAGTAGAAAGTAGTAGGACAGTCCATACGATACAAATATGTACGGTCGTACCGATCCATATGGACATATTCTTACAACTATAGGGAACAAGTACGTACAGGAGGTAAAGCCCAATGAAGTGTTTTCTCAATTTTGGTGGGGAGATTTTCTTCAGAAGTGTGCAAATCGATTTTGTTTGGGTGTACCGTACAACTGTTATTTTGACAATTGTGTAGGTTTCCTTATAAGCTTTGAATTGTTAATGAAAATTTGATATGAAAGAGTAATTATCTACATATTGTGTTTATGCTTCCATTGTTTATTTCCAGCTACATGTATGATCACTGCTATGTAAATAATGTAATTTATGCAATTAAATAACATCTATGTTTAGTTGAGAACATAAGGACATTGGTCTCCTAGGGTTTGGAAAATTCGCATGGCATCAAAGTTTCTTTGATTAAAAGGATCTAAAGAGTTTATGATAGTAGAGCAACCATCGGAAACAACTATCAAAAGCAATTTTTGGGAACCAAGACCAACCATTAAAGGGTTTTAAAGGCAGTGCTTATCAAACTTGTGAATTTGTGTGTAGATCAGAGATGGCATCAACTAGCCTTAGGTTCAAGGACAAACTAGAAGGTGCCATTAATTTCGTATCATGGAAATTCAAGGAAACTCTTATACTAAAATAGAATGATCTCTAGGATATTGTCAAGGATGCAGTGACTCTGCTAACGGATCTGCAAACTTTGGCAATACACAAGAAGAAAGTGAATGTCAATGGATGATCATGGATGCTATAAAGATCATTTGATCCCTCATATATCCGAGAAGAAGATGGTGAAATATATGCTTAATGTCATGGTTATCATTTATTAAGTAAAGAACATAAGCAGACGATGATATGGCATAAAAGACTCAAATTTGTAGAGATGGCCATATCAGACATAATCACTAGTTACCTAATGAAGGTCACACATATCCGTGATCAACTTGCAGCAGTTAGAGAGAAGGTTGAAAACAAATAACTAATGAACCGTGCATTGAATGATTTTTCTAGGGTGTTTGTGGTCAAGAGAATCTTACCTCATGGGAAATGCCATGGGATGACATTATCCAGGAGGAGACTCGAATAGAGCCAAAGTCTAGCAAGAAAGGAGGTGACCATTCCCTATTTGAATAAACAAATAAGGGAAAATATAAAGGACCTAGCAAGGGTAAGGTAAAGAGTGAGGAGAAAATATCACAGCTAGGGAAAAAAGGACTTGAGAAATCAAGTGCTTCATATATGTCATAAGCATGACCATTATGCATCACAATGTCAAGAGAAGAAGAGTAAAGGGAAGCTAAAACTCAGCGTAACGAGTTTGCCTCCGAGTTTGAGAAGGATTTCTCGAAGATATCTTGCATTTCTTCCAACATGATTTTGAAGAACACTTGGTGTGTGGATAGTGGGCATCTAAGCATATGGGGTACTCAAAATTTATTTTCAAGTCTAAAAGAGCATGCCTCAAGAGTTTAGGTCGATTTTGGTGATGATGCCAAGTATCCAATAGCGAGAGTTGGTACCATTCATTTCCAACTCTAGTTAGGTAACTCTTTAGACTTTGATGATGTGTTGTTTGTTACAAGTCTCAAGAAGAATTTGCATACGATTCCGGCCATGGAAGATAGGGGCTTTGCAATAGATTTCAAGAACCAACAAATCCTTATAAGACCAAATGAGTCTAGCTAAGGATGAACTCACGTGATCAAGGTTAAGGTAGGAAATTGTATATATTACAAGGCGAGTTTGTTCGATCCCTAGTTCATAACACAAATAACTTGTTGACTTGTGGCACAAGAGGATGGAGCACCTGCATCACAGTGCACTACCTATTCTGAGAGAGATATTCATAGGTCTTCTAGAGTTCATCATTAAGAAACAACATATATACAAAGGGTTCCTTCCTGGGAAACGTACCAATGTTGGTTTCCTAAGCAGTGAGCATAGGTCTAAAGGGATTCTAGACCTAGTGCATTTGAATGTGTATGGACCAATGCTAATGGCATCAATCATAGGAAGCACATACCATGATTCCTTCATAGTTGACTTCTCTCACAAAAATTGGATTTTCTTTTTAAAGAACAACGATGAGTATTTTAGGAAGTTGAGTTCAAAGCTCTAGTGGACAACCAAACAAAAAGAAGATCAAAGTTTTGAGATCGAACAATGGAGGTGAGTATACTTCCAATGATTTCGAGGATTTTTGCAAGAATGCAAGAATCAAGAGGGAGTTCATTATTACATACAACCCATAGCAAAACGGGGTTACAAAGAAGAAGAAGCAACCCATCATAAGGCTTGTTAAAGCCAAGATACATAACCAAGATTTTCCAATGTTTATATGGACATAAGCATGCAACATAACAGTCTACATCCAAAATAGGTGTCCTCATAGAAATTTGGAAAACAATAGACCAAAGGAAGCATTCATTGGTGTGAACCCAAAGATAAGTCATTTCCACATCATTAGTTTTCCATTTTATATCCATTTACTAGTCGTGAATAGAACCAAGTTGAATCCCTCCAATAGAAAGGATTTGTTTGTTGGTTATATTGAGCTTAGAAAGATAATTGTAAGCAGTGGTGTAAAGTTTGAGGAATACTTTTCCCAATAAGTGTCAAGATCAAGATCCTATTCCAATGAAAAAGGATGAGTAGGAAGCTCTTAAGTTTGAGTCAAGGTCACCAACAACTTTCAGTTCGAGACAACAACCTTCAGATGCATAGAAGGAACCATCAACTCCTACCAATTCTGTCAAGAGACCTTGATGGTTCACTCATGCATGGAAGGATGTCCACATGTTGAGACCCCTAAAGGCACATTCAAAAAGAGAAAACCTATGAAAAAATTTCCAAACTACATGGTGTTGATAAGTAACATCATAGATTCTAGCTTTCCAATTTTCAAGAGGTCTCCGAACAACAAGTTTGGAGGAATGCCATGGTGGAGGTTTGCACATCCATCATGAAGATGTTGTATGGGACATTGTGCCTAGGCCAGAGGGAAAATCAATAGTGACTTCCAAGTAGCTTTATGCAATCAAGCATGTGATAGATGGAAACATAAAGAAGTACAAAGCAAGGTTATGACAAAAGGGTTCTCCTAGGAAGAGGAAGTGGACTATGAGAAGACTTGATCCAATCACTAGGTACACTTCCATTATAAGAAAAGTGATGTATTTAGTTTCTATTATGGGATGGAAGATACATCAAATGGATGTGAAGACAATTTTTCTCAATGGGATAATTGAGGAAGAAGTGCACATAGAGAAGCCTCATGTCTTTGAGATTAGTGGGAAAGGGTTTCATGTATGCAAGTTGAAAAGGGCATTGTATGGTCTCAAGCAGGCATTGAAAGTAAATTATGGCAAGATCGATGGACACCAAGTATGAGATTCACCAAAAGTGTAGTAGATCCCAATATATTACTTCATATTTGATGATGTTCATATGGTAATTATGGTGTTGTATGTAATGACATGTTTCTTACAAGCTTAGAGAAGCTCATTATAGGGTGCAAGGAAAATATGACAACTTAGTGCAAGATGGGCATTGGCATGATACATTACTTCTTGGGGTTGGAGGTTTGGTAGAGACAAGGGGATATTTTCCTTGGGCAAGGTAAGTATGCAGTCGATATCTTGAAGAGATTCTAGATGGAGAACTACAAACCTAAGGCCACACCTATGATCACTAATGTGAAGGAGGTAACAACTTTGTATTTAGATTTAGTGGATACCATGTTGTACAAGAAATTGATAGGTTCCTTGATGTATCTGGCCAACACTAGGCCATATATATGTTTTGCAGTGAACACTTCGATTCATTTCATGGTAGAGTCAAAGCATGAGCATTGGGTAGCAATAAAACCTGTGCTTAGATACATGAGGAGCACACTGGAGTATGGGCTAAGATATCTTGGATATGGTGAGATGATGTTGCAGGGATATACATACTCAAATTGTGTAAGCAATGCATTAGACAGGAAGAGCACCTCATGGTGTTGTTTTAGCTTAGAATCAACGATGATATCTTGGTCCATCAAGAAGTAATGTTATGCGGTACTCAACTCAATAGAGGCAAAGCATATGGAAAACAATGCTACTAGTTGTAAATCCATTTGGCTTCGCAAGTTGCTTGCATGATTATTTGATCATGAGTTGGATCCCATGATGATTTACTATGATAATCAAAGTTGTATCAAACTCTCTAAAAATCCAATGTTTCACGATAGGTCCAAGCACATTCAGATCAGATATCACTTCTTCAAGACATGATTCAGAAGGGAGTGATATAAACTCCAATATGTACCCACAGATCAACAGATTGTTGGTATTATGACCAAACCCTTAGAAAAAGGTAAGTTTGAAGGATTTAGAGACAAACTGGATTGGTGCATAATTCCTTCCATGCTAAGATGGAGTCTTGAAAATTGTAGCTCAAACAAGAAATTCCACACAAGTTTAGTGTCAAATGTGTCGAAAGTAGTTCGAGTCAAATCTATTTTGTAATTCACTTTAATGATAAAGTGAAAGTCTTATATTTAGTTGTTGAGTCTAATAAAGTGTATTCTTATACATCAATGATTTAGACTAATTTCAATTGTACATCTCACTATGAGATTAGGGTTTTGGTAGATTAGAGTTTCAACTCAAGTATAAAAGCAGGTCAAGATAGATGATTAAGACACGTTCATTTCACTTTGATAAGTTTTGTTGGGAGGTGATTTTATTCATCTATGGAGCATAGTTAAAGCGTCAAAAAGGATCCAAAGTCATCAATCACGTAGAAAGCAGCAAGCATGTCCATAAAAGACAAATCAATATAGTTGTATTGGTCTGTACAGACATGTCCATAGAATCATATGGAACAAGTCCGTACATCAAGTAGTGACCAATGCACATTTTTCTCGATATTGGTAAGCATAGTTTTCCTCAATAAGTGTGCAAATCTATTTTGTTTGGATATATCATACAACTATTAATTTAACAATTGTGGAGGTTTCTTTGTAAGCTTTCAATTGTTAATGAAAAGTCAATTTAAATGAGTAATTGTATATGTATTGTGTTAATGCTTCTGTTGTTTACTTTCCAACCTTATGTGTGATCACTACTATGTGAAGAATTTATTTTTTGCAATTAAACAACAGCTTTGTCTATAAAGAACAAAAGAACATTAGTCTCCTAAGGCTTGGAAATTCACACACGCAAGAACAAAAGTTTGGGGATCTGGTAAAAAAAAAGGCCTTTCAACATAATATTAGTGATCAAATTTGAAGGGTGGGTCTGAATTTCAATTTGAAGGCCATATATTCTTCCAACGCTTCAAAGATGAAGGGCCATATAAATAATTGTACTTCAAGTGACAAGTATAAATTAACTAAACACTTCCAAAAAAAATTGCAAAAACAAATATTGCCCTTCAAAATTTTTACAATCTTAAACAAGTGAACACT
Organism: Pseudotsuga menziesii; assembly: GCA_001517045.1. Taxonomy (NCBI): domain Eukaryota; kingdom Viridiplantae; phylum Streptophyta; class Pinopsida; order Pinales; family Pinaceae; genus Pseudotsuga; species Pseudotsuga menziesii. Next base: position 111,623 of record LPNX011025543.1, on the reverse strand, counting down.
CACTAAATGAAAAAATGATAAATTTTCAATAAAATCTAAGAAATAACAAAATTTTAATTGAAATTAGCAAGGTCCACAAAATTATTATTATTTTACATATATGAGCACATACCTACAAAATAATAAGTAGACATATTTTTCTTGGATTCATTTGATATTCTTCAAAAGTATTTGAACTTACATCACTAAAAACATCAATCCATTTACCTAATGGTATAGGCTTTCTATCTTTCATTTGTTTCCATACATCATAAATAGCATTCCAAGCTACCTCATTTCTAACACGGGGTGCACTAAGTATTTGAACTTACATCACTAAAAACATCAATCTATTTACCTAATGTTATAGGCTTTCTAGCTTTCATTTGTTTCCATACATCATAAATAGCATTCCAAGCTACCTCATTTCTAACACGAGGTGCACTAAGTGAGAAAAGCATTAGCATATCCAATGTCTCCAATTAAAGTTTTGATCTATCATCATTTGTATCATGTTTAATTTTGAGAAGCCTCTTTCACACACTACTATACTTGTTAGAATAGAAGGTAGCTTGCCATAATTGCATCAAACAACAAAAGCCTTCAAACCATTCAAGTTCATCTCCACATAGATCTCATGCTCCAAACATAAGCTTTTTAGGGCATGATTTATAACTAGTACAAATAAATTCATCCATTTCATCGAAATATTTAGCAATTTCCATAATATATGAGTCCTAAACACTAAACTTTTAACATAAACATTCTAACCATATTTTCATTTTAGAGTCTATATCATCCATTTCTTCATAATAATGTCAAGGACTGAAAAAATTAACATCATTAAATATAGGTAGATATGTGAACCTCATATATAAAGATCCAATCACCTTGATCACACAAAAAAATTCATAAAATAACATAATCATCTAGTGTCCTTGATATTTGTATCTTTGGTAAACTTTCAAACCTCATTGGATGTAAATGTACCATACTTGTGTATCTTCAAACTCAAGAGTTCATCATCATGCTCTAATTGAAAAGTAGGATATGTGAATTGAACCTGTCTCAAATATGCCTCTCAAAAACCGTTTACAGAGTATGTTAATAGTAACATCTAAAGTAGTGTCAATATAAGTAATATCAGCATCATTCTATTGAATTTTGATTCAGCTTATTTAATTCAATAAGCGTGTCTGTAAATAAATGGATGCAAAATTGCACTTGAAATATTGTTGCCAACCAATACATACTTTTCTTCCTTAACTCTCAATATTTTAACAGAGCGGGCATGAGTTTCACAAGTCTTTCCATGGCCTTTCATTTAGAAAGGCGTTTAATTCAATGAATTTGTAAAACCTCTAACTTGGTGATTTGAAATGATTTCATTATTTTTTTCAATTCTCCATGTCTTTTGAAAGATTTCTCAAGTCATGAATAAACTTTTTTTGCAAATTTATCAATATACTACAACTCTAGAAAATGAGATGAAACATCGTTTGTTTCTAACGCTTCTCTATGACCTCTGCAATTGATATCAAATAAATTAGGAACATCTTGACATAAACCTTCATGATTACTCATCAACGCCAAATCCAACTAATTTCGTCAAAGATAGATCCATCTCCATTATAAAAGTTCTCACTCCAACATACATAGATTGAGTTGTTCAATCTTTTATTTGAAGCAAGAGTATGAATTCTGTTACACAGTGACATCTTCTATCATTTGTCAAATATGTAATATAATAAATTAAAAGGTGCTCCATAGTTCGATCAATTCTTTCACAAACCAATATTAAGTAAAATGGACTATGAAAAATATTATCTTTTAATTTTTTTCAATATACCTCCTTAGCAAATTGGAAAAACTTTTTCCGAATGTATTTGTGTATACAGAGTATGTGTAGAGTGCACTTATACCTAATCAAGTCACAAATGGTGTTGGCAGATGATAAGTTTCCGGTTACGCCATTAAATTCTCATGGATTCTTCTTAGATTTCTATTAATTACATTCTTCACAAAACTCAAAGTAAGACTTAATATTTTATTATTTTTGGATGAGATACGCTATTCAAAAGAAAAATGGATTCTTGTTCTTGAATCCCAATTCCCCGCCCTCCAAGGATTCGTAAATTGAAATTAATATTAATGGGTAATTTAAAAAGTTGCTCCCCCTTTAAAATGTTATTCTTAATTGGACTGGTAAAAAATAAGATTTTAAAAGTTTTTTTTAAAGACAATTTGGATGGGTTCAAATTTGAAGGCTGGATGATATGAATAGTGAATGGAAAGATCACTTGAAAAGTGAACACAATCAAAATATTCAAAATTACCAGCTATTTAAATATTATGGCATTCGTCTCTTTTCTTGCTTTTATGAAACTTGGATTGGAATTCAAAAAAAGCCTAGAATAGAAAATCCATAAATCTCTAGATCGAAGACTTGTTGAAACTAAAGGTCGCTAACATACAAAGCATAATTTATTATATTAAATCTAATATTAAAGCGGTCGTGAATAAGAAATTTGCAGGCAAATCAATAGGAAATTTGCAAGATGATTTCCTTGAATGTTTTCGAGCGCCCAAGTGTTGAAGAGGTAAAACTGCAATTTTACAAGAGGGTATTTAAAATTTTGAACCAAGTATTAATGGCTAGAACACAGTGATGCAAACTCAAGTTCTGTTTCCAAACACTGAAACGAAGGAAGAAAAATTAAAATTAAAAAATATCATCGCTGAAAATGTAGATATTGTTACTTCTAGATTGGATATTGTTAAATAAACAGCCAAAGTATTTGGACAAATTGTTCTCCAACCCCCAAGTTAATAACGATGACGAGGAACAAGTTCCGCAGTCTGAGAGCATGTAATCACATTTCAAGAATTTATCTTGGGAGGATTTCAGAAATAAAACATAGTAAAACACCACTGTCAAATAGAATACCCATCCAATTCTGTACTGGGATTTCTTTGCAGACCTTTGTAAAATTAAGAAATAATTGCAAGAGGAGGTAAAATTGACTCATTATTCTTCCCTCATATTGCCAACAGAGATTCCCCAGTGGATTAAAAGGGTTAAGCGCACTCATGTCGTGTACAACTAGCATACCCCCAAAGTGGGGGAAATGAAACACCCAAGAGAATTTTGACGTGTTTTAAAAAATGAGAGAAGGTTGTGTAGATAATATAAGTTTATGTGATGAAAGCGAGTCTAAGAAAATAAGTGAAAATAAGTTGCATCAAACTTCTAAATAGCCACATAAGTGAAAATAAGTTTCCTCCAAAAGGAGTTTTTGAAGTTTTAGGTAGCTTTAGAGAACCTCGAAACCCTTGAACGTGGAGGAACTATACCTTTGAAACTGAGACTTGGCCTGGACGTGGAGAGACTATACCTTTGAAATTGGAACTTGAACCATGTGAGACATCAAAATTTCCACACATCATAATTTGCACAAGTAACAACCATTTTATTGTCGACCATTCGTGTAGGTCCTCTTATAATATCATGTATTGAAGATCATAGAATGGCCAAAATAAGGTTGACACGTGAAGAAAATATTTTGTTTCAAGTTTTTAATATCCCAAGTCAATCTATTGAATATCGATAGTATATAGTCAGGATGTCCATTAGTAGCTTGTTACTTAATTTTCATGACGTAATGGATGCAGAAGCTAACCCCCCTTTCGCACACATATTGTAGCCCCCTTTTCTCTTCACACATAATTACATGACCAAAACATACACATAGATCCCAATAACACTTGACTGTGGGCATGAAGAGTGGTTTTCCCATTCTACTTGAAAAGAAGAAAGCTGATTGGTAGCCCTTTCAGTTGAGTCTTTTTCACTCATAAAAAAACATTATAAAATAAAGGAGATCCAAATACCATCAATTATACTTTAAGCTTTTAAATCTCATTTATTATTATCCTTGAAAAAACTAAAATATAAATTCCTTGTCTTTTTCTTGAAACAAAATTTCAATTAGGTTCAAACAAAAATTAAAATATAAATCCCTTGTCTTCTTCTTAGAAACAAAATTTCAATTAGGTAAGAACCTACAGATTTAATAAAATGATAAAAACAATCTACGTTTGCTCAAATAATTTTGATTTGGAATTATACAGTGTTCCACGGGGACGCGTCCCGTAGGGTTGGGGACGCGTTTCCACGTTTCCTGCGTCCCGGGGACTTGGGGACTCCTGGGCGAAACTTTCCCTCCCCAACCATGCCCCTGTGATTTTTTTTTTAATATTTTCTCATTATTTTCACATTTTACAATTCCTACTTGGTTCTACTTAGAAAATAAACTGATATATTTAGTATTTACATTGCACAATCATTAATATACATCAAATGAATTATTATTTTTGATATTTTATTTTAATTTTATAATTTTAGAGACGTCCCCACGTCCCCCCTCCCCCCCCCCCGAATATCCCTAAATTTGGGGGTGGTCTCCACGCGTCTCGAATGTGCGTTTCCCCGCTCCCGCGTCCCCCCGTCCCGGAAACTTGGGGGAACATTGGAATTATATAGAACCTCAAATAATTTTGATTTGGAATTATAAAAAACAAGGTCTATATGTTCTATATGCAGAAGAAATCTCAATTTAGCATGGATTTATCAGCTATATTATCGCCCCATCCAAGAGTGTGTGTGAAAACATGAATATTAGCTATTTTATCATAAAGAAATGTGTTTATAGAGTTGCAGGAACGACACATGTAGGATGTTTAGGCTCTCACAAGTACCGACACTTGAATCTACGAAGAGTTGTATACATGATTATGAATGGGACAAATTATTCTATACTTCATGGCAGAGGACATGACGTTTGAGAGTTCTTTATTATTTGGATGGTCTTTTGCCTTAAGTGAAATGCAAACTGAAAGCTAGTGCATGCATCCAACGAAACCAAGAATATCTTGGATTCACCACAGGGAGGATTTGAAACTATAACAAACCATACGGAGGGTGTTGTCATCAACAGGTTCCACAGTTGTTTTGTGGTCTCTTGTTAGCACAGATTCCATAACAAAATATTGGCAAATTGGAAGCAAGGAAATGCTCTGATCTAACACGAACTTCAGCTTTGTGGACAATGGAGTAGTGAGGATAATCATTCCGGTGGGCATGCACATCAAGTATAACTAAATGGTGTAGCCTAAAAGCGCCACGTTTTTTACCTAATTTTTGTTAGAATTTGCAAAGTGAAGTTATCAAGGGTTTTTTTTGTTAGAATTTGCAAAATAAAATTATCATGCGTTTTTTAGGGTACTGATTTCATTTATAAATTGTTTTTTAAGAGTATTGATTTAATTTATAATTTTAAAATTTTACGGCAAACTACCAAATTAAAAACTTAGTAGGTTTAGACTTCTCCTTTCTAACCATTCTCCCATAAAATTTTAGGGGTTAGACATAGTGCTACCATCTCCCATAAAATTTTAGCCGTTATACATAATACTACTAAATATGGATATCTTGTAGCACACAAATAAAACTCTTGCTACCAAAAAGAAATTAGCTGATAGTGCTACCAAAAATAGATATCTTGTGGTGCACAGAAAAATTTCAGTGAATAGAAAAAAGGTAGCAGTTAGTGCATATACCAAATATGGAGATCTCTCAGCGCACAGGCAATTTAACAGAATGCAAGGCAGAGTTTGGTGCCTTTTAGGCAGGCTTTTGGGCATTGCTTTGGGCAAGTCTTCCGCGCAATGATTTCCTGGCAACAACCTGATAGTAACTTGTCGCCACTGTATGCCAGATGTCAATACTATTTGACACATATTATTCATGCGGAGACTTCTCCCAAGGACCTGATCTGATTCTCGAACACCATCCAAAGCTCGCTAATCTGGAATGTGGCTAATACAAACATGCATATTATACAACTTCACAATTTCTACGAAATTCGTATTATATATGCGCTATCATAAGCGAGGGCAATAAGGGAAATAGAATCTATCCTGTAATAGCTGATTCGCTGGACCTCAGGGGAGATCCAAAACAAAGGTCCAAGCGGCTCGGCTAAACAAAAACAGACAAGCAATAAAGAAAGACATACATCAGAGTTATTTAACGCTGAGATGGATGATATTCATTAATTAATTAATATAGGTGGCAGCATGCACAGAAGAAAATAGAGGAAAATACAATGCTAGTTGTAGACCTTTCCAACGTTTAATCTTCCAGCTGTTGCTTTTCTTTTATTTTGACAGCCAACAAGCACAAAATAACTTATGGCAAATCTAACATTTGGCAGTCTGGGGCACAGGCGTCTGTGATTCAATATCAATATCAGTTCGATTTCGAAGTTTAAAATGTGTTGGTTTTACGTTAACCAGCTCAAAAACTGATGAAAATTGTACCCATGGAGTCTATTTTCGTAATGGGTAGGCTATTCCATCATTTTGCAGAAATTAGCACACCATGAATACGCTTTCTCTGAGGTGATTTGCAGTTTTCTCATCAATTTTGTGTAGTTACATCAATTCACTCTGAATTTGTAGTGGCGATATTTATGATTTTGCCGTGGGTTTATTATCCTTCATTCTCCACGAACATAGTAACTAATTACATCTATGTATTTTCAACAAATTTATACGTGTGAAGTATATCTGTTAAAGAAATTCGCCATGAGTTTGCCTCTGGAGCAATCCCATCCAAGGGAAATTTCAGCGGGTAGATATGGGTTTGGATGGGGAGCCTCACCAGGTGCGGCCATAGGTAAAGGACCCACCAAGCACAACTACGCCACCACTACCATCAGTCCTGCCCTGATAGCCATTGTTGTAGTTCTAGGCAGCGCTTTACTGGTGGTAAGTTACTACAAGATTTTTGCCAAGTATTGCAAAGCTTCTGGATGGAGACCTTTTTTTCAGGAGGGCACGTAAGAGTTTGGACTCTGAAGAGAATATACAAGCCGATGCTTATTCACCGGAAGGATTCCAAGACCCAGAAGGCTGGCAGAGCCTGTTGTCGGATGCCTGCGAGCCATCTCTAAGAGTTTATGCCAGTTGAAGTGATGATCTCAGCCATCTGAGGGCTGAGAAGGACAATACAGTTATCTTCGCTTTCGCTTTCAGTGGCTCTCTTGATCCGCATGTCTTTGGATCCACAGCAACCAAATTCGGAGAATGCCAAATTAACAATATCGGTTGTCTGGAGTGGATGAAAGATGGCGTCCATCTGGTGCTCTCACCCAATTTAGCTACCGGATTTAGTTATCCGGGTAGGTATTTGATCTTTCATTTCCCTCGTCCTTCTTTGCTATGTTTTTGGTGCACCCTTTTTGGTATGAGCGTGTAAAGCACAGTAAGGGTAGTGTTTTATCCTGATTTTCAAGGACTACCGGAATTGGATTGGAATTGGATACTATCCACTGTACCTTGTTACCTGCTAGTTTTATCATTCCTTATTTGAGGAGCAGGCAAAGTGATCTTTTCGAGTGGCAGCGGCATGAGCCGACCTGGGAAGCTCATTTCTCCTTTACACAGTGAGAAGTGTCAATCGAATGCTACACCATCACCGGGAAAGCTTCAAAACAACAGAATTCAACGCTGCAACTGGTTACGGAAGTGTAGAACGCCGCTGGTTCAGGGTATGCCTGAAGCTAAATGGCGGAGAACTTTTCTGAGACAACAGGTTCTCCTCACAATCTGGTAAGGAAGCGACGGTCTGTATGCTTCCAGCATGTGGAAGAAAGAGTCAGGGATTTTTTTAATTATCATATCATTTCAGTTTCCCATTAATGCTCCTGTACAGGGGGCAACTCCTCATTGGCCATCGACAGACAACGAAATGGCTGGAGGAGCAGCCCCTTAAATAACACCTTCGGTGTAATTAGTTTTCACAAATCTTGTCAGCTAAACTGAAAAAATGGTCCTTGGAATAGTAATCACGAGAGAACTATCTTGTGTCTAAAGGGGTAGCATTCTTGATAGCATTACCATGGTACAATAAAACCCTTTCATTCCATCCAGAAAGGTAGAAAGCAATGAAACATAAATATTGTTATGAGAAAGCTTATGAAAGACTAGAATGGGGTCACCAGTAATGAGCAGATTAGGGCTAATAGCAAAAAAATCTATCTGCCATAAATTCGAAAGAAACAAGAGATATCAAAGACGTATATTAAGTCTGAAAAAACTTAGAATCTTATAGGCAGGTGAGTGCACCCAAAAGGGGCAATATGATGTAAACATTTTTTATGACTAATAAAGAGTGTGACTTCATGCACCAGCAAACAAAACTAATTGTACATAAATCATACAAAAAATTAAATTACTTCCAAGAATATTACAGATCTTAAAGTTATATTCAGCATTCACATAGATGGCAATAATTTAAATTCAAAGTAATACATCACTTAATGGATTGTATTGGCAAAAACTACTATTCATACATTAAAAGAGCTAAATGACTTTCGATCTTTAAGATCTCAGACTAATGGAAAATAAGCCAAATTGAAAAATACATTATCATCTTTCCATTTCTACAGTCCTTTCACAAGGCTACATGATTCTCTTTGGCCCACTTACAATCACTCCTTTTTTGGTCCGATATGATTTCCTCCTTTAGCGATCTTATATAGATAAAATAATGTCATCATGGCACTGCATACACAATTGCCTCATTTAGTACCCTTCAATAACAAAAGCGTTGATTAGCTGCACAAGTAATTGAATCCAACTCCTCGAGGATCCAATAAAGAGAAACATTTCTAGCCTCCACAATTGTGACTAAAAAGAAAGGATGACAGCAGGAAACAGTAAGGAAACAGGATCTGGTATTGTATTTTATTCCAAAGATATGATTGCTATGATATTAATTTAATAGTAGCAAATACAAATTCACCTATACAAGCTTGGCATCAAACATATAACGCACAATTACAGTCTCACTAGCAACTATTAATGCTAGTGATGATCAAGCTTCCTCTCAGGACTCAACTTATTAATACTACTAACATGTCCCAGAGATCAACAGCTATCCCTAAGAAGAATAAAAAATATACAGTTCCAGACCAAACCTTCCTAAAACTTAAAAACTGCCGAGGACACTATTTAGTATTATCACAGCATCACCAAAAAACATGCAGAGTAGCGTACTTATCAATGCAGACCAAAATCTTATCATGGGGATAGGCCACCAAAGTAATAGCAGAGAAACACAAACATCATGTGAAATCCAGTGTTCGCTGGATGCATAAATCAAATTAAACAGTGAATCTGAGAGTCTACTGGAAATGATTAACATGTCATAACACGCAACCTCCAATGAACATAATGGGAATGAATGTTATTTAGGCTTGAATCTAATACACCTGCGAGGAAAGAAGGTTAAATGCTCTATTATTTATCATTCTTCTTTGTTCTTTAGCAGGTTTTCTGTGTAAGATTGATTGAGTATTTCTAAGCATTAGATCTAAAAGTAAAGGGCATTGTCCCCAAAATTATTTCATTAATTTCTAGAGTAGGGAAAGAGCCTCTTCAAGCCACCTAAAATTATCAGGCAGGATATTTAGAAAGTTGTCATGTTTTTTTCTGGATGTACTAAATAAGTAATGGAACCAAGTACATAGAAATAAACGAGCCATATCAGCTAAGCTATTCACGAGTGCCAATAGTATCCTGCCAGATGGTGTTCTACCGGAAAAAAAAAGACTTCTCCATTGTCATTTATCAGCAGTTGATGTGGCACATCAAAATCAAATTTAATGGTCTAAATTCAAAAACTAGTCAGAGTCATTGTTCGCATTAAGATGACAGGTGCATTTCTTTCATAGGTATAACTATCAGGTTTTCCAAAGCAAAATAATAAGATACTGGAAATAAATAAAGCAATCCTCCCTCAGAACCCAGTCAAAGAATATATAACTATGACTATGTAATAACTGTTATCAAAGATACAAGTACAGAAAACAAAGAATTAGAAGCTAAAAGAATCCCTAACAAAGTAATGCATATATCAATGAGACGAGAAGATAAAAGTGCAGCTGACGTATGAACAATAATGACTTTTGTACATGGGGTGGTGAAGAAAGAAGCTAAAGAAGGAATGCCTTCCTTACAATGATCACATGTGGCGCTGGAGGCATTTGGATGGTCAAATAAGGGCCATTTGATGTGGAGCATCCTACTCCATGAGTAAAATGAAAAATGCTGGTTGCTTGATCATGAATATACCCCTTTAACAGGGACATTTCGCGCAAAAGGCATTTAAAGCATATTAAAGTGACTTTACATAACATTACACATTATTTGAGGCATATTCTAATTCAACATATTTGGAGAAGTGTTTACATTTTGGGAACTTTTGGGAATAATGACATTATTTAATCCATTTTCACATATTTAGAGTCAATTTTACCTTTTGAGGTATTCAGGGGTAAAGATACATTGTTCAAGTCCTTTTTTACATATTTGGAGGCAGGTTTCACCTTTGAGGAGGGCTGAGAACACTTTGATTTTCTACATATTTAAAGGAAAAATATTTGCATGATGAGATGCCATGTCACATTCTTGACATGGTTAAAGCCTCAAATGAATAATAAATCAATGTTTTAAAACAATATCATGAAATAAAAAGATGACAATGAGCAATAGGACCTATTTTATTCACTCAAAAGGTAAACTCAAGGAGAATTTTGGGGCCTTCTAAAAAGAAATATTATTTTATGAATTAGGTTGATTTGGAAGTTATAAATAGAGGAGAGGTTCATTTGCTAAAGGCATGGTTGAAAGAGTGGGATTTCCCCTCCAAGCTTAGTTGAATATCTTTGAGAGGAAGAAGCTAAGGGACAAGTTCAATGTGAGATTTTGCCCTCTCTCTTTTCTTTTCATGGATGATTAGGTTTTTTGCAAGGATTGCCATGGTTTTTTATGCTGAAATAATCATTGAAAAAGGGCAAGTTTGTCACATAAGAAGATTAGGGCAGAGATTGTAAACTGTCCCTAATCCTTGATGTAGCTTGGAATTATTGAAGGATATATGTGGCAGGAATTTTCTGGTTAGGGCTGTGCTAGCTAAGAAGAAAGATTAAGTGTGACACATTATGGTTCTCTTGATCTTGTGGTGAAATCAGATTTGAATAATGATATATTGTTGGCTGTTCATTCAATAAGAAGGCTGTCCTACTTTGTCTACTTCATCTTAGGTTTCATAATATGGTTGTTATTTCTTTCTCCAATGGTTGCATGTTATTCTTGGCTGTGAATTCATGGTTGTAATGGTGCATATTATATAAGGGCTCTCACTTATTCTTGCAGAATCTGAAAATCTGTTTTGGACTAGTTATGGCACATTAGTAAATAGCTTAATTATGTCTTCTCCATCCTACTCTAACCCTCTTGCTCTTTGAACTTGACTCCATTGCCGCAGTTGAATAGACATTGGTTTTGGCAGTCCACCATTCCCTTTATTTCTAAAGAATAAAATAAAACTTATTTACTAAGGTTTCCCCCTTGCGATGGAAAAGAACCAGCCTAAACTGAGAGGAAGAGTTGTGGTTAAAGTGGGACACCTTCCTAGGTGCCTCTAGGGCTGCACTTCAACCAAGGACTTGAAGCTCTTTGAGTGCAAGTCTGGGAGGTAACACCGCACATGAAGGTTTCTAGCGTTTGAGCTTTGTTTCTATGTCTTGACCCGAGGGTATAAGCATAGATGGCTCCTCCACATCCCGCATTCATTTGCTTTCGAACAGGATATTACCGTATTTAGATCCATTGCTGCAATGGCCTCAAAAAGAATCAAAGTGTCTTATCCTAAAGCTTCATGTTTTGTTAAAAAAATTGGATCAAATCCCATCTCTAGATGTCCTTGTTAAAAAATGTAGCTCAAGCAAGAGCTTCTTGTAGAGGTTAGGTATGAATGTGGGAGAAGAAGTTTGAGACAACTTCTTAGTGACCACTTAGTAAAAGTGAGAAATAATACCATCTTCTAATTTCACTTAATAAATAAAAGTTAAAGTCTAAATTCCTTTGATCTCTTAGTCTTAGAAATCTAAATGAAATGGTCTAGAGATTCTAGAACATTAGTGAGTTAAATTTGATATAATTTTATCCATACACCTCATTGTTGAGATAAGGCGGTTGTTAAGATTAAGGAGATAGGTTGAGATTGGTTGCTAGAATTGAGGAGTTAGTTGCTAGAACCAAGGAAGTTGGTTTCTAGAATTGAGAAGATTAGTTATCTCTCTCAAGGCATAAACAGGATAAGATGGGAGGGGTTGTAGAACACACCAAGGAAGTTGTGTGAGGAACACACACAAGTGAAGCCAAGGAGGAGAGATTGCAAATAGCAGGAAGAGGATCGACCACAAAGGTTGAAGACTGCAAGGATAGTATCATACAGAGTCGTACAGGATACAACAGTTTCTCAAATTTACATGTAGGTGTATTGTTTCTTTTGAACAAGTTGTAAACTTCAAGCTGAGGTGTCCTTGTAAGTTTTGAATATTAAATGATAAGCTGATTTGAAGTACAGAATTCTTGTGTATCATGTTTATGCTTCCGCTCTTCATTTTCAGCTATATGTGTGAATGTTGCATGATCAATAATATTTACTTATGTTGTTAAATAAGTTCAGATTTGATTTATTTAATTAAAGAGAAACATAGGACAATAGTCACCTAGTGCCTGAAAATTTACATGGTATCAAAGCTTGGTTCTCTAATTGAGATTGTCAAGGATTAAGGACCAACAGTAAGAGGGTTTCAAAATTTCTTTTAAGGACTAATTTTCAAATCTAGGAGATTGTGCATTATAAGCTAGCCTTAGGTTTGAGGACATATTGGATGGTGCCTCAAATTTTATATCATGAAAAGTCAAGGAAACTCTTCTATTAGAAGAGAATGACCTTTGACATATCGTCAAGGATGCAGTGGCTTTGCCTACAGATCTGCAGCTTTTGGCAGCTCACAAGAAGAAAGAAGTGAGAGCCTAGCGAATGATCATGGATGATATAAAGGACAAAAAGACGACAAAAGACATGTTCAATGCCTTAATTATCCTACCAGAACGAGAACATTAACAAGAAGATGATATTGCATAACAAACTCAAATCTATTGAGATGACTAGATCAGACACCATCACCAGTTCCCTGATGAAGGTCATACAAATTCGTGACCACCATGCATTAGTTGGAAAGAAGGTTGGAGACAAAGAGCTAGTAAAAAGGGGCACTGAATGGGTTCCCACTTTAATGGGAAACATCTGTCCAAGGTGTTTGTGCTTAGGAAAACCTTCCCTCCTGGTAAAGACTGTGGGATGACTATATCCAAGAGAAAACTTGGATGGAGTCCACAGCCATCAGGCAGGGAGGTGACCATGACCATGCCCTAATTAGTCAAGCGAAGAAGGGAAGAGGTAAAGGACCCAGCAAGGGTAAGATAAATAGTGAGAAGTTAGCCTCACTGCCAGGGAAGAAGCACTTGAGTAAAATCAAGTGCTTCATATGTCATAAGAACGACCATTATGTATCACAGTGTCAAAAGAAGAAGGGTAAAGGGAAGCAACTGCACCAAGTAGCAGCCTCAATTGAAACTCAAATGAACGAATTTGCCTCTAAATTTGAGAAGGACTTCTCAATCGTATCCTGCCTTTCTTCCAACACAGTTTCAAAGAACACATGGTTTATCAACAATGAGCATCGAGGCATATGACCTCAACATGAGAATTATTTTCAAGCCTAAAGGAGCCCGTCTCAAGAGTTTAGGGCGAGCTTGGTGATGATGCCAAGTATCCAATTGCAGGAGTCAAGTAACTCTTTAGACCTTGATGATGTGTTATTTGTTCCAAGTCTCAAAAAAACTGCTTTAGTTTCGAACATGGGAGATAAGGGCTATATAGTAGAGTTGAAGAACCAACAAGTCCTCATTAGACCAAAGGAGGCTAGAGCAAAATTAGCTTGGGTGATTGGGGTTAGAGAAGGAAATTTGTACAAGTTACAGGGTGAACCTGTTTGAACCCTAGTTCATAGCACAAATAACTTGTACAAGTTATGGCACAAGAGGATGGGGAACCTGCATCATCGAGTGCTACCTATTCTGAGGGCAATCATCGCAGGTCTTCCAGAGTTCAGCATTGAGCAATAGGGTGTATGCAATGGGTGTGCACTTGGCAAGCATGCCAAGGCTATTTTCCCAAGCAATGAGCACTGATCTAAGGAGATCCTAAATCTGGTGCATTTGGATGTATGTGGACCGATGTCAATAGCATCAATCACAAGAAGCAGGTACTATGTTTTCTTCATTGATGACTTATCTCGCAAAACATGGATCTACTTCTTGAATACCAAGGATGAAGTCTTCGGCAGGTTTCGAGAGTTCAAGCCTTTTGTGAAGAGCCTGGCGGGAAAGAAGATTAGGTTTTGAGATCAGACAATGGGGGTGAGTATACCTCAAATGATTTCAATGAATTCTGCAAGGATGTTGTAATCAAGAGGGAGTTCACTATTCCATACAACCCACGACATAATGGGGTTGCAGAGTGAAAGAAAAGATCCATCATAGAGGTTGCTAGCTAAGGCCATGATACATGACTAGGATTTGTCGATGTTTCAATGGGAAAAAGCATGCAACACAACAGTTTACATTCAAAATAAGTGTCCTCACAAAATTTTGGGGGACAAGACACCAAAGGAGGCATTCACAGGTGTGAAGTTGGAGGTGAGTCGTTTCTGCATCTTTGGTGGTCCAACATACATCCATATTCCAATGGAGAAAGGGACCAAGTTGGAACCTTCCAACAAAAAGGGTTTGTTTATTGGCTACAG